>CM035805.1:22370735-22560735 GCA_020466265.1 Siphamia tubifer | reverse complement strand
CCATACACGACACAGAAGACGGTAGAAGGAAATGAGGTGGATTGAAAAGTACATGTGGAAATCAGAGGAAAACAAGGAGGGGACATTTGTGTGAAATACAAAAACAAGAAGCTTCAAGCATCACAGAAAAATATAACTGAGACAAACACTCCTTAAACAAGGGTTACATCCTATCATAAACATAAACATCTCCAGTGGTGTGGGTGACAGTACCTGAAGGTGGCTGGTGCAGAGGTGGATGATGGCAATGATAAAAATTGCTCCAACTGAAACAACAACACTCCACACTGAATACAGCCATGCAGACCACATCATGACTGATTTCTTTTACTATTAGATTATCTTTATAGCTCTCCTGCAAACACAGACTACCTCTGGCTGTGTCTGCGCTCAACAATAACCACCCTAGGCTGGCTAACTTCTCTCATCTTTTCCTCGCACATGTGTTTGCGTGCAGGAATCAACAATTGAGTGTGATTTGGTTGGCAAAGCAGAGGACAAACAATCTGGACATGCAAATCGACGCTCGGGTAATAACACCAAACACTGTGTAAAGTAAAAAGTAAAAGTACTTCATTACTGTACTTAAGTCGATTTTTTTTTTTTTTTTTAGGTATCTGAGTATTTGTTTTTCTGGCAACTTTTTACTTTTACTCCTTATGTTTTTGTATAAATATCTGTACTATTTACATTCTCAGAATAGACTCGTTAAGTTTACAAATTAAACAGATGTGACAGTACGAAAAAGAGAGAAAATGAGTGGAGGAAAGGAACTGTGACTTTATATATTATAGTTTTACGAATATTATCTCATACTTTTGACTTTTTACCTCACAATTTTGACTTTTTATCTCACAATTTTGACTTTTTCTCTTAAAATTATAGATTTTTATCTCACATTTCTAACTTTTTTTCTCAAATCTCATGACTTTTTGTCTCAATTGTGACTTTTCTTCCCCCGTTTTTCCTAAATTTCCTGCCCGTATCCACAAAACTGAGTAACTGTGACTCGATCAAAAACATTACACAGTAACTCACTTTTAAAGGCTTTATTTTAGATACTTTAGAAACTTTTCTGATTTTATTTTCTGAAGTATTGTTGCATTCATGACAAAAAAAATAAGTTTTACTTTTTACTTTTGTACTTTATTACAATTGAGAAGTTGTACTTATTTACTTTTACTTAAGTAAAGGAGTTGAATCAGTACTTCTACTTTTTCACACAACTGTACTTCTACACAGTAAATTTTGCAGTGTTAAAACAACACTTAGAGAGTTTATTTAACTTCTTCTAGAGTGTATTTGGTCCCATCGTCTCAAAATTAACACTGCAAAATCTACAGTGTACTTAAGTACTGAATGTAAATACTTTAAACACCTCTGGTAAGAAGGTATGCCACAGTACGTATGCGGAACATCTATGTTTAATAATGTACTTATATAGGTTTGAACATTTGTATAAATACTGTTTGTCCAAATTATTTGTAAAGCTATGGACGTGTAAACCACAAAAAGACGGTGACAGTTGCAACACAAGTTAAGACAAACAACAGATGAAAATGTCAAATGTTTCAGCTTTGGGATTGACCTTTGAAGATACTTAAGAAGATAAGTCACATGTGGACGTTAATCCGCTTGATATTTATGTTATTTTTTTTGTTTTATTACAGTTTATCAGACAGTTTTTTTCCTCATACGTAGAGAAAAATCTGTGAAGGTTCCTGAGGATTTGACAGATTTTGTTTGTTGTCGTGTTTATTTATTTCAAATATAACATTAAAATTGAATAAAAAGTCAAATATTCAAAAAAGACTTTAACATGAATTTAAAGGAGCAATAATATAATATACACACACACACACACACACACACACACACACACACACGCACACACACTAGTGTGTCTAGTTTTTATTATATTTTTGAAAAGCCATTCAGCCCTAGAGATCCAGCTGTAGGACCCATGTATTCCATGTACAACAAGTGTAGACTGAAAAGTTACCTGAAGAAAAATTCCAGTGGATACAGGTGTAAAGAAATGGAAAAGAAAAGTGAAACAAAATGTGTTTGTGAAGATGGAAAAGCTTGAACAAAATAGTTCATAAACAGATTGGTGTAGTAAAATATGTATTGTATGTCTCTTTTCTAAATGTTTATATCACTTAAAATTAAGTTGTTATTGGTCTTTTAATTACATAATCAATGTAATTACTTTTCAACGTAAAATAAATAAATGTGAAATGAACAATAGTAGATATTATAAGAGAAGCTTTCATATACTATACTATATATTATAACTTACTATGATGTGATAGAGCTGCATTACATATGTCTTATTTGTGGAACTAACGGAGTCTATAAAAATGTCAGAATATTATCTATATTTATACAACATGGTCAAATGTTCTGTTTTGTATAGATATGGATAATTACTGTAGTTAAACTTGTTTACCTTACAGCACTTCTGAGGCTGTGCAGTGATGCTGAGAGATATCACCTTCTGTTAATTTGCATGAGTGTTTCTAAATGTGTGACACGGAGACAGTACATTTTAACGGAAAGTCAAGTAACGTGAAAGTTAATAAATGGTTTGGATCAATGTTTGTAAAGAGAATCAGTGGGAATTGTTATGTGCTCTAGTAATTTTTTTATTATACATGATTCACTGTGTATTTCAACAGTGACAGCAGTAAAGTTTAACCTTGATTTTAGATGACAGACGTAAAACCAACTTAAGGTTCTGTTCATTTAGTAAATAAAGAAAAAAAGCCAATGTTAAAAGATGCACAAAAAAAAGAAGTGAGTGTGTCTGTGTGTGTGTGTGTGTGTGTGTGTGTGTGTGTGTGTGTGTGTGTGACCGACAACACTACATCTGACTGTCATTCATCAGCAAGAAATAACTACTATAATTAAGTTCATTTACGTGTTTTTGTTTTTACACTGAATTCCTATTTTAACAAGAATATAAAAGGGTTACTTATATTTTCACACAGCTAAGTAAAGCAGTTTAATAAGATAACATAAATCTATTTCACGAGCCAGTGGAAAAATACATTTATCACACAGATTACAGATGCCTTTTCATTCCAATGATGGAAATATAAACACTTGAACTTTATTGGGCAGTTTTACGTGGTTATATGAATACATTGTTATTGTACTATTGTTATTCATTATTTAAGGAGAAGGGGTGGGAGTTTATAAGTTATACTTATTCTCACTATGTAATTTATGTCTTATGTTGAAATGTATTGCTTGTTTTTGGCATTCTATTCAAAATAAATTATTTAATCAACCAATCAATCAAAAAAGGGAAAGAGTCCTGGTTAAGCCTTCAACTCTATTAGGCTGCTCTGTTCATTTTGTGGCTCATTTCTCCCCTATCTATAACCCCAAACCAGCTGGATGACAAGAAGAGAAGCAAAGTTTCCATTGAGAGAGAAAGAGAGAGAGAGAGAGAGAGAGAGAGAGAGAGAGAGAGAGAGAGAGAGAGAGAGAGAGAGAGAGAGAGAGAGAGACAGAGAGAGAGAGAGGGAGAGAGAGAGTTAGAGAGAGAGAGTTAGAGAGAGGAAATGGTAAGCAAAGGAACTTCTTGCAGACAGGAAGTGGGGGGGGTTGCCGCTTGCCTCAGCGACAGTATTTTCCACATCCGCCGCTGACTACAAACAAAAGACAAAAAGACAAAAAGACAAAAAGGCCTTGCCCTCTGTAAACAACAAAAAGAGCACAGAGGAAAGAAGCAATGAGTTTTTATTGGCCCCTCGATATCAACTAAGACTTGCCTCTAGAAATACAGATTCCAGTTTTTGTAAACATGCCTTGATCCACCCTGTGTTTCCATATATTGTCTGATTGTAAAACATGTTAAACCTCATGTATTAATGAAGGAATACGTTTTAGCTTTGAATTTGGCTTGTGTAGAAGGAACAAAAGCTTCATTCTCTGCGGTAATGAAGCAGGGAGGAGTGGTATTGGGTGACTGGGCTACAAATGTGTAATGTGAAAAAGCAGGGGAAACACTGAGGCATGCTGATGTTTTCAACAGAGAGACACTGAGGAAACAACAAGCCAAATATTGCTCACCACAAGGTCCCCTTGCATATATATAAATATTGCAACGTCTGAGTCTGCAAAGTTTAGACTGACACACATTGCACATGCAAAAATTAAACTGCACGGGGTATGATACGAGGTAAAGAACGTGCGCTAGATGTTTGGAAAGCACACGATAAATCTCTTAGCAAATGCTATCACAGTGGTCCAGTGGAAAAATTAGCCTTGCAAAGAGAAAAAAAAACCAGCTAGAAAAGGCACCATCTGAAAAGAAAAGGTTACATTTTTGTGATGTTACAGTGTAAGCAAATACTACAGTGTGGTCTGATAAGGAAGACTTGTTCCAAATTAAGGTCACTATGGAACATTAAATAACATATCTGTCTGTAGATCTACCCTCCACTCAAAAACACCCCGAACAGAAGAGCATTTGAAAGTTGGTCACTAACCAGTACAGCACTTGATCCCAGTTTGTTTTTTTTATTAGGAATCAATCAAATGTAATTTAAAAAAAAAAAAAAGTGCACACTAATTAACTAAGTGAACCGAACGCTGCTGTGTTGACAAATGAAGGCGTCCAATTCCTCTCCAGGTTACTACACATCCCTTTTTCTGTGTGAACAGTTGTATCATGTATCACATCCAGCAGGGTTTCCCCACTGCGACTCTGACAGCACTGAAACCATGTGAAACCACATTTCTGCACTGAATCTAATACTAGCGATACCCTTTCAAGCAAAATGTCAGCTTCAGTAGCTGTGGGCCGTCCTGACTCCTGACTTCCATTCACGGGGCAACCTGAACATGCACATGCACACATTCTCAACCTTACACGGTAACACCAAATACAGAATTGACCGGTGTTTCCCCTCTCGCAGTAAACCAAGTAGGTACACACACACACACACACACACAAAGTAGGGTTAGACACACACCCATTAACTTACTGACTCTGTCTCACACACATACAGCTGTGAGAGGGAAACTCAGTTTGACGTCACAGGGTTGCTAGGCAACTGGCCGCCGTGGTAGTGAAGATTTTCCACTGCAGTACAAACACTCTGTGTGTGTGTGTGTGTGTGTGTGTGTGTGTGTGTGTGTGTGTGTGTGTGTGCTTATACTTTATTCCGACCCACTTGAATTACAGTTGTGGACATAAAAATGTATTTTTCACAACTGTCCACCTCAAAAACTCTTTTTTTGGTATTGGAGATGGGGTTAGATTCCTGGTCGGATTAGTGGAGGAAAAGCAGTAAAGATGAATGTTTAGGCCAGTGTGTGACCTCATGTCAAAGACAAATGATGAAGAGATGTGAGTCAAAGTGCATCAAGTTGGACATGTGCGAGGATTTATGTTTAGTGACAGTGATGTGTAATGAGCTTATCTGCAAAGTGCAACTAGTAAAAGTCATATAGTGTGTACAGAGGGTGTGTGTATGTAGTAATGTGTGTGTGTGTGTGTGTATATTCCTTCTAAAAAACACATCTGTTTATGAAAAGGATATATCTTTTCAAATAGCATAGGTGTGAAAAACATGTCTGGGAATGTCATGGATCCTTAACAAACATCTTGAGTAACGACACCTTCTACATTATTTATGGTCGACAGCACTCGGTTTCCGTTTGACTGTAAACTTTGTTCGTTTAACTTCAGTTTCTTTCATCAATCTTTCTGAAGATGAAACGTGACACTGGATTTTCTGTAAACACTCTGAACTTAAGCACAGCTGCGATGTCTGAACAGCTCATTTGTTTCAATAAAGTAATCAGACTTTTGTGGGTTTTAAGTAACAGTTATTTCTATTTATGGCTGATTAATCAAGGATTGGTTTAATCTAATATTACTAAAGTGACTGAACTAGTAAACACGGTGCTTTATGAATATATTTAGTAACTGGTCATTCATTTTCTTAAAATATTAAAATAGGATGACGTGTTTCATGGTAATTTTCTTGCTTGGATATCAATTAAAAATTGTAATAATGTAAAATGGAGAATCTCATGTTACAAGCTGCATATATTTCTAGTGAAAAATATGGTCATTTTTGTTTTTTCTGCAACAATTAACCAGAAAGTTCTATCTATATGTAAGGGATACAAATCTTATTCCAGCTCTTTCAAATTCAAATATTTTATAGTTCCTTTCCTCCTCTGTGATAGGAAACCGCATATTTTTATGGATCAAACAAGACATTTGTAAGCATCACGTAGAACACTTTTAAATAATTTTCTGGCACAAACATTAAGCAATCAAACCAATAAAATAATCCACTGTTAGAATTATTATTAGATACTAGATTTAATCTAATCTCTAGCTGTTTCCTAGTTCCATATCTTGTTTTCAAAAAACCTTTATTTATCGAACGTTTTCAACATTTTCGACAGACAGGGTGATGCACAGCATGAGGTATAAAAACACAGAACAGACAGCGACTGCCACGTTTGAATGTCACCCCCCACCATCACCACCATCACCACCACCACCACTCAAGGCCAGCCACTCAAAATCCAAACAAAAAACAAAGAAACCATTTGGAAAAACAGTTCACCAAGAAGGCCAAAAAAAATCTAAAAAATCCCATATTTGTGTACATGGATGTTTTTTTGGGAATTTCTTAATTATGGAGACACATATTTTACACAGAAAACCTGAAAAGTGAGCTGTAAAAGTGTCTGCCAAGTGCATAAGGATACCCTAACAAAGGCCTCTCTTGTCATTTGATAACATTCAACAGACATTTTATCAAATTAAAAAAAAAAAAAAAAAGAAAAGAAATGAAAACAAGACAAACAAACCTTGATCCCTATCTACTGCAGGTGTCAATGTACCAGAACTAGGGATAACACTGGCAACACATACATGCCTTCTAACCTTGGAGACATGCCCAAAAGTCAAAGGAACTGCCAAATAGTGTCTATATATGGCTTTGTTCAGATTCTACCAAAGTGTATGTGTATGTGTGTTAAAAAATATCTTAACGCTAATGACCACAGCAGGCTAGATGGGTTAGGGTTATTGTATTTAATTATGCTAGTTTTTGGCTGAAAGGATCTAATTTAAAAAGTATAGTCGTTCGCATAAAACTTTTCTTTTCTTTTTTTACTCTTTGACAAAAAAAAGTTATATTTCTCTTATATTAAGTCATTTTAAGATGAGTTGTTATGCCTCTGTTGGTGTCTATTTAAAAAAAAAAGACTAATACACATGTCCTACACTAAACTTTTCTCCTTGTGCTGTTTTTTTTTTCTTATTTTTTATTTGTACTTTTTTGCTGCCAGTCTGTTCTTTCTATCTTCCTCCTTCAGCCTCCATCTCCTCTCTCATCTCTCCTGCATACCTCCCACACAATCAAGCATACTTTATATGTTTCTGCCTGTTTGCTTTTCGCACAAATACACCAGGTTTCCTTCAATCGCCGATCAGGAACTACCACGAGGTGCAGACATGACGAGTTGTAAAATAACCTATAACGCTGCTCTGTCACCAAGGTGCATTCACCATACAGTACATAAGCTTTTGTTCCTTTGCGGATCAAAAAATGTAAAAATACAAATTGCCGGAAATATGCAAACAGCAATACAAACACCATTCAAATCCATCAGCCACATTTATTTAAACAAATTGTTTGCCCGCGGGAGTGGAGACGCCACAGAGACTGTAGGTCATATACCCTAGAGCAGAAATTGCTAAATCAAGTTTATATTTACTTAGTTTATATATTTTTTAAAAAAACTGAACAAATCATTCATTCTTACATTTTGAATTTAACCCTTTAAACTTCCACTCAATTTCACCTAAATTTATTAATAAAGTAAATTGAATACTGTTCTTGAACCATTTTAATAACATGCAATTGGTGTTTGATTATATTATTAAAAAAAAATATTAAGTTGAAAACTGGGATACTGGAAGCAGGTCCTGTTAAATGATGCAATAGATAAAACATTTGTGGATATTTATTGATGTTTTGATGTGTTTTGGACTACATATGGACATTTGTTTGGTTTATTTTAGATATTTCTGTTGAACTATGACTGGAATATGGTTCCTCTGTGAATAATTATGAGACATAAAGGTTCAGATCTGCTATTTTCCATTTGTATTTTGAACAAATGAGCCTGGTTATTTTATCTGAAAGTGGTTTATATCTTCTGACGTGTGAGAATCTCCGTTGTCAAACTACGTTAAATCATGTGACATTTAGGACAGGTTTGGGTGGTTTGCGTAACGTTTTTGAGCGACTATTTCCGGCCTATAATCAGCGTCAATCGTATTCTATTACCACCTCATGTTGTTTTATTTCCTTCATTTCAAGCCCTTTTTAATTAAGTACAACTATTCTTACTTTGTTGCTAGGTGTCACTAACATAACAAATAGCTTGAGGAAATCAGGAAGCACCCTGAGGCGATGGGAGCAGCCGTCTAAGAAAATCTGTGGAATGTCACTGAGGTGGAATATTTTACTCATGTTACCTTCAAACATTTAGTCATTCGTATGATGTCATTTCATTCTAATAGAATCAGCGGGTGACATTAAATGGCCAATAAAATGGACCTTTTATCTGAAAGAAAACTACAGATTCTCTGGATTAGAAGATGATCAACACGATTACATGTTATGGCTACTGCAGGCAAGGCAAGGCTAATGTATTTGTATAGCACATTTCATGTACAGGACAATTCAAGGTGCTTTACATAAATCATATAAGGAAATAAAAATGATTAAGATGCATTAAAAGACAATTAAAATAGAGACATAAAAGCATTGGGAAAAAAATGAGAATCTAAGTAAAAGCTCCAGTGAACAGAAAGGTTTTCAGGCCTGATTTCAATGAAAATACTCTATACTGAAAATACTAAATACTGTAAATACCTCAATGTGGGAAAAAAAAAGATAAAAGCTGAATGAATATTTAAATTTTCCCCGTATATATATATATATATATATATATATATATATATATATATATATATATATATATATATATATATATATATATATATATACCTGAAGGTTCTGCTGTATATATACCTGGAGTCACCCTATTGATCATCAGTGTGTGGATGTACAAGATTGGTTACTTTCTTGAATATTTATTTTTCATATTTTATATTTTGATTTACTAGAGCTAGTTTTGTGTTTCCTGATGATCCTGATAATAAAGGCCACTAGCTGAAATTACTGGTAAGGAAACTAATATGGAAACTTTATTGACCTTGATTTTGAACATAACAATAAAGAAAGTTGTTTTTTTTTGTTGTTTTTTTTACTAAAGTAATAAAGTCTTGTTGTGTCCTCCAATAACACAGTAAGGTTGACATTTTATTACTATGAGTGACCTATAAAGAGTTAAGAATAAAATAAACAATAGGTGCTACTGGAACTGTTGACAGAATTAACATTTGTGGACTATTTTTTTACAGATTCCATATTGGATTATAAGAATTTCGTTTGCATTTAAAAAGCTACATTATATGACTTTAAATAAATAATAATAATATAAATAATAATAATTCATGACAATCGACAAAATGACAAAATCTTTTCAGTGTGAAGAACAAATAAACGGACACTGTCGGGACTGGCACAATGTTTTAGAAACACTGCTGTAGTCAGTTACACAATCCTGCGTTAAATCGTGTTTCAAACCAGAAGTGAGATGGCCTCGCAAACTTTATGTTGGCTACAAATAAAATCACATCCACCCACCCACCTACACACACACACACACACACACACACAGACCCAAACAGGCCTCAGCCTCCACTTTGAACGGCATCCAAACGCAAGCAAAGCCTAAGTGTGTGTGACTGGCAATTTCTCTTGCTTTCCCTTTTTCTATCGCCCGCGCTCTTGCTCAAAACACACACCTTCGCAAACCCACACACTAAAACACACCTCCACACACACAGGTCGGGGCACAGAGCTAGCTTTGTTACAGTGAATGTCAACCATTACTCAGGAAAGGAGCTCAGGCCAATTTGACACAGGAGCACCCAGCAGTAACATGCACAGGCACATTCACACACAAGCATACTGACACACACACACACACACACACACACACACACACACACACACACTGGCACTAGGTCTGTTAGGGACCCACATCAAGACCCGTTCCAAGATCTCACAAGACTCACAGAACCAACTGGGCCTTTGAATACTGATGATACCCAACCATAAACCTGTAGACTACCGTAGGTGTCAAACATAAGGGCCGGGGGCCAAATACGGCCCGCCAAAGTGCCCAATCTGGCCCATGGGATAAATTACACTAAATATATTTATAACAAACAAAAATCATTTTAATTCAGGTTCCATCTCAAATGGATCAGACCAGTAAAATATGATGATAATAACCTAGAAATCATGAAAACTCTTCATTTTAGTGTAAAAAAGGGAAAATCGCATGAAAATCTTGATATTGACAAACTATGTTTTTACAAAAAAGTGAAAAACCTGAACAAATGTGAACAACCTGAAATGCCTTAGGAGACATAAGTGTAATTTTACCAATATTCTGTCTATTACTAAATGTATTATGTGTTTAGAATTGTTATGTTAGTTGTGATTGAGGCAAACTGAGGAAACACTTCAATTCTTTAATAACTTTGGTACAAGGGACAACATGTGACATTTTCTACAGTGGCCCTATACTGTCCCGAAAGGTCACTGCCATTTAAAACTACAAAACACTGATACAGAACCACAAATTACGCACACACACACACACACACACACACACACACTATGGCACTTGGCTGTACTCACTGCTTTCTGTTGAGAAGTGAGGACCGCAGGGTTGAGAAGTTGTTCTCCTTTCTCCGTATCGCTGGAAATGTCCTCCTCCGACTCTTCCCAAGACGAGGAAAAACCAGCTGAGGAGGCCGAGGAGGACGACAACTTCCTGAGGGAGCGAGCTGGGAAGTTGTGGCCGGGGACAGGGCTAGAGCTGGGGCTTGAGGTGCAGGCGAGTCCAGGGTCTGAGCTGGGGCCTTGAGAAGTGTGAGGCAGATTTTCTAAACCGTGGTCAGTGATTATAACTGAGGGAATGGAGGGGGGAACTGAGGAAGAGTGGTTGGATGTGTGATCAGTCAGGTTCAACAAGCAGGGGCTGTTGTCACTGCATGGCACCTGAGGTATGATGGGATTTTCAGGGTTGGCATCAAACCTGTGTGTTTCTGCCTGGAGCACCGTCTCCTCTTTAACGTCTCTGACTGTTCCTTTCTCCGTCCATTGTCCTTCGTCTTGCATTGACTGTTTGTTTTCAATCTCCCCTCTGCCTTTATCTTCATCCTTCTCTCCCTGTTTTTTCTCCGTATCTGCCACTGAATGTGGATTTAATGTCTCAGGAGGCTCCAGAACGATAAAGGGAGCTTGCCTGTCCATGTCTGAAGAGTGGACATTTTTACCAAGTGTCTGATACTCTGTGTTTGTTTTAGATGGACTTCTATCCATCTCATGTTCATCCCCTCCTCCTCCTCCTCCTCCTCTCCTTTCCCCTGTTGATTCTTCCTCCCTTTCTCTTCCATTTTGTACAACGCAGGGAACTTTACTCTCCTGTGGGTGGGTCATTGGGCATTCGACTTCTATGTTTTGTGGACTGGGAGGGGACGGGTTTTGACCAGTGGCCCGTCTTGGAGGCCGAGGACTGCGCTGGAGAACCTGGGCACGGTTCTCAGAAATGTGGGCCTCAAAAATACCAACTTTTCCTCTGACCTAAAGAAACAAGAGAGGATAATAAGTACATGACAGCAGCCACAGTTTGTCTTCCATGATATACTGTAGTAGCACATGTTAAAGAAAGTGTTTATCAGGCATATTGGTGTTTGCAAAAACAATGGCTATACACAAGCAAAATAACATAATAACAAACAATCAGAATTACAATTACTTATATGAATTAAGTCCTAGCAATGAGTAATAGTGTTCCTTCATGAATAACAATTGGGAATCAGCATTGTGTAACTAAATTACAAAATAAATATAACTGTAAATCATTACAGTTGCTGAGAAAAATGTGTAATTACATCACAATTCTCAAAATGTGGAGGATTATATTATATAATGCATTATATATTTGAGCATTTTCAGTAAAAAGTAGTGCTGTAGTAGTGCAGTAGTTCTGTTCACTACTGGAAAACCAACAATATTTTCTTTCTAAAACTAGTGCAGGGTTCTAACATTAACTGTACAGTGCTGCTTTAATTATATTTAGGACCTTTCAGCTTTACTGCCCATTTAACAACAGTGGTTATTAAAGTACTACTAGTAAAACAAGAAGTAATCAAATGTATGGTCCAGTTATAGACATTATATTAGTTACATATTATGGTTTTAATAGGGAACTACTCATCTTTAACCTGTTGCGTTTCGTGAACACATTTATATAAGCTAGTGTCGGAGAATAATGGACTTTACACATAGTTTCACACTGTTATACACTTACACACATAAATAGTCCTAAAACATGTAATCTGAATGAAGAAGCTGGCACATTATACATATCATATAACCATTCATTTTTTGTTCAACTCAACTTCCAAAACTCTCCTACAGCTGGATGAGTATGTATGTTTCAAATCAAAGGACATAAGATGAAGTAACTGCACATGTGAGGACAGAGGGATGTGGGTAGAAATAGACAGAAAATGCAGAGAGAGTTAAATATAGACAAAGACAGCAGGCGGGCGTAGATCACCTCAACGTTCTGCAGCTCTCTGTGAATTTGTAGCAGCTGTGCTTGGCGTCGTTTCTCCTCTCGCTTCTCTCCTCCGCCCGGCTCTCCTCCCCTCTCCTCCTGCCCTTCTGTTTCGCCTCTGTCCTCACAGCCGGGCGAGCTCAGACGTCGGACCCGCTGGCCCACATTGACTCCAAGCAGCTCCGGGCTTCGCGGGGAGGGAGATCGAGCACGAGGGGTGGCGCTTGGAGAGAGTGAGGAGGGCGAAGAGGGGAAAACAAAGGTTCGACCCCGTGTTTGATGGCCCGTCTAGCGGTAGAGAGACACAAAAGGAGGGCAGAGTTGATCCATTCATTCATACCAAGTAAGGTAAATGTGCAGGTTGAGCTACTGGCAAGAGTCCAGCTTACTTTAAATAAAAAAAAATCCATCCATCTGACATTAAATATGATGTTGTCATATCCCCCTAAGGCCATGGAGAGTGAAGGTTTTAGTTTATTAGCATTAAATAATTGCCTTGATTAGATAAAGCATGATGCAGCAGCTTTTTTAGAGGAAAAAAAGGACTGCAATTTTTTATTTATTTATTTTTTAAGTAAAGCTGTGAAACTCTTGTTCCCTACGCTGTAAACCTGAATGTTCAGAATAATTAAATATATTAAGTTGTGAAGACTCAAAGTTTCACAAATAGTACTACTAACTCAAATGTATTAAGTTGCTGTAACATGTTCTTCTTTTTGAGTACTTCCAACTAATATTTTTATTAGGGGGAACTATTGTGGATATAAGTGAACATAACAACATAAACGAGGCACAACTTAGTAGAATTATGTCATTAAATGCTAAGAATGATATTGTACTGTTATTTCTATTGTTTCGAATAAGGATGATTAAAAAAATAAATAAACTTAACTGATGTAGTAGAAAACAGTCATTTTATTCAGGGGCGGCTGTGGTTCAGTTGGTAGAGCGGGTCGTCCAATGACTGAAGGGTCAGAGGTTCACGTCCCAGCTCTGTCTGTCCATATGTCCAAGTGTCCTTGGGCAAAGACACTGAACCCTGACTTAGTCCCCCAGTAGGACTGACAGAACCTTTGAATGCTAAGATAATAAGTAATGTTTTAATTTAAGTATACTTTAATAAGCATCTACGTTTTTAAGTTCTGGAAACTGGTATTTTTTAAGTTTCATTAAATTAAAATAGTTGAGGCAATCGATTGCCTTACATTTTTTGAGTTCTGCTAACTTATTCAGGTTTACAATGTATAGAAGATAAAATGCACTGCAGCATTTCAGGAGGATATTGTAACTTAAACCATAAAGACCCATGCTACTTTTGTGGCAGTTCCCAAATGTATTTGTCTTATTATAAATTACCTTCCATTCTATTCTATTTCATTTTAACATTATCCTCTGTATTTTTCAGTTTTTCAGTTAAAATAACACATTTTTTATTATATTTAACTCAGTGATCATGTAGATGATCATGAAAAACTCAAATTAAAGTTGAGGGTTATTATACAAAACAAAGAGAAATGTGATTTTTGAATGAAGAAATTTTTACATCAACCCTTTGATGCATGAATCATGAGAACCTTAGTCAAGATTTTTCCCCTAAGTCTTTTTGTTCCTCTTTATGCCTGAAAAAAACAATGTGATTGAACTCTGTATAATGAACTTATTTTTTATAGAGTTACAAAAATGTCCACTCAGTGGGATAACATGTGTTTAAGCTTTGAAGCAAAGAAGCATGTATTTAAAATGCAATATCAGAACACTATGAAATAAAATATTTTTAATTCAGCTTTTGTTTAAGAAGAGACTGTTAACTACAGTCTAAAAACAAAAAGCAATTGATTTACACATGAACATGTTAGTGCAGATCAGGTATTAAGAACAGACCAGTTACAGTAATGATATGAACTGACTGACCCATGAATATACAAGAGAACAACTGTAGAATAACTGTCCACTGGAGTGACCAGTATGCATCAAAGGGTTAATTGAACATGAACCCAGTGTGCCCATCCACTGTCATTGATCCAACTATGTGTTTTACTGCTGAATCGTTATTGTAGAAGATGACACTGTTTCCACATTCATTATGGAGCCTCTGAATGTCCAAATGGGTCATATCTGATGACCATGAAAAGATGACACACATTTCACATCAATTATTTCCATGAATTAATAGAAGCCATGGCTCAAGAGATAACAGTTTAGATTAGTAGATGGTTTTGGTTGTTTGTTTGGGTCCTCATGGATTAAATTGTAGCTTGATCATAAAGTTAATGATGTAAAAAAAAAAAAAAAAATACAAAAAAGGGCTTGAGTTTCAGGGAAATTTTTAGGCTTGAGTTTGCAAATAATTCAAGCTATGTTACCGTGGGACTGGGTGGGCTGTAGAGACCTGCACCCAGTAGTTGGCAGTAGGTGCTTCGATCTGGAACAGGCAGAACAGGACGACCAACTGGACTGGTTCTGGCTCGGGAGGCAGTACTAGAGGAGCCCGGCTGTGCCTGAAACTGGTTACTACTGAATAAGGAGAAATGAGTGGGACATGGAGAGGAGAGGTAAAACATGTTGTACGAGGACTGGAAAATAATGGCACCAGATAAAGATTATCTGATTCCAAAGAAACCACATTCAGATGCTATTGTTCTTTCTTTTTTTTCTTTTTTTTTTAACATTACATAACAAACAGTTCACAACAACAACATTCCATGAGTCACAAACTGGAAATGAAATGAAAATGGAAGTCATGAAGGGCAGCTGATCCTCTTCATCAATATATAGTTTTAATTATTTAAGTTATTATAAGACAAAACATTAACAAAGAATAGACGAGACCAGAATGGAATGCAATACAATAGAACAGAAGAGAACAGAGCAGAATAGAAATAGAATAGAATAGAAAAATAATAGAACAGAATAGAAATAGAACACAACAGAGCAGAATAGAATAGAATAGAATAGAATAGAATAGAATAGAATAGAATAGAATAGAATAGAATAGAATAGAATAGAATACCCTTTATTGTTAGTGTGTGTATAGCAACAGTATTCATAAGCACCAGTGTTATAGAAAAACAGTAGACAGGGCTCTACACCAATTTTTTTCTTCGGTGCACCAGCAGAAAGTGTAGGTGCACCCAAATGTCTCAACGACACTGCATATAACACCACAGTTTTACATGATCACTTTTTTCTTTTTTTTTTTTTTTTAATCATTGTCCATACAGACAATATTGATTTGTAAATGATTAAGCAACAATTTTGGTAGCGTAACGTTCATTATTCGGAGCACAGCTCTACAAGAAAGATTAGAACGTACTGAAAAGTGCTATTGCTTAAAGTGCTTCACTGAGCGGAAATTTACACTTAAAAAACCTCAAGATATATTTAAAAAAAAAAAAAAAAAGAAATTCTAAATTAAAAGTGCAAGTGTTTTAAAGGCTCCAAACTGAACATCTCATTATCTACCTTATGGACTATCCTCCATCTGCCCAGAATGTCCCGATGTGTTTTCAGTTTAAGTACACCATCAAATGGATAATAAGTGATTAGCCAATGTAAGTGTATGTGTTGACGACTAATTAGAACATACTTGGTGACGTGCACGACTATGTACAACCAAAACCACGCCCATCTGCATGAACCGGCATGCAAATAGTGAGTCTCGTCTCTTGTTAATCACCCAGAGTTGCGGAAATTTTTTTTCCAAGGGCTGGTCAAACCGGTGCTACCTCAATTTTTTTAGTCGTACTTTTGAGAAATTAGGTTGCATGTGCGACCAAATTGATTGCAATCTAGAGCCCTGGTAGAGTGAATATAAAATTACAAAAACTATAAAATATAATAATAATAATAATAATAATAAACATTTTAACGAATTAACATTAGAATAGAGCTTAGTAGAATAATAAAAAAGAAAGAAGCATATAAAATATGATTAGGTGCAGTTTGCAGTATTAACAATATGTGTGTCTATGACCAGTATCTCTTTTAACAGTATAAATAACAAACAGTATTTATATCCATGAAAATGTATATATCTCTACTAACAGTATGTATAAAGGAAGAAGTAATAAACTGAGCCTGTTTGACTAAAACAACCAGAAGCAAACAGAGTTAAAGTCATTGTAATTTAAATAAATAAAACAAAGTAATAAACGCTAACCTGTTCATGACTCCAAGGCCGTTGAGGTTCAGGGCAGAGGCTGCCATCCCCGCGGCCGGGCCAGGGGCTTTAAGTGCTGGGTACACATCTGACAATCTCCCCTGGAGCTGCAGGGAGGTCCAGAGAATGACGTTCAGTGTTTCCTCTGCCTCCAGTCAGCAGCGGCAGACCCACGCAGCATCCAGCACTGGAAAAAAAACAAACAAAAAAAAACAGGATATTTGGAAAACTTCATTTAACTTGTCTACATTGTATGAAGTGTTAACTGGAAAGTGTGTAAATGAGAATGATTCATCATGGTGGAATATCAAAATACGTCTTTTTTCCAAAACTGGGGGATATTGAATTTTCCATTCCTGGAAGGACGTCTCTAAATGCGTCATGGACAAAGATGATAATTCATGTGATCCTGCTATTATGCCAAAATAAAAGATCACTCTTTGTACTGGGAATAAAGTACAACTACAGGGATGAAAATTACAAAGAAAAGTTAAGAAGTGGAAACAGAGACAATGTGAGGAATGGAAACTAGGAATAATTTTGTTTGCTCTATAAAATATGAGATTTTTATTACATTCATTTGAATTAAACAGTTGGTTTATGACCAGGCAATGACATCTGTAATTCACTATGTGGATTTAACCAACAAATCTACAGGAGTTTTTTTTTTAAATGGAATTATGTATTTTAAAACATTTCCCTGTAGTCTACATAAACTGTAAATGCTATGTTTGGGTCTGAATTCTTAATTAATTCAACTCCACAGATCTATCTTCAGCACTATTTCTGACTAATGAAACCAAAAAGGTCATTTGCTGTCAGTGCTGGCTCGTTAATTGCAAATGAGTCATTTCATGCTCCACCCTCTCCAGGTTGTTGACTGTGCGCTCTATCCTGTTCACTCAACAAACAAACATTTTAGATAATCGGCTCAAGGTTTGGACAAGGTGTGAACAAATAATTATATCATACTCAGAGGAATTCAAATTCAAACTATATGAACAAATAAAATGTCTTATTGTTTTACATAGTAAGTATATGAAGGAATTTCTGCTCTACAGTTGTACACTATGGACCCAAGTAATGGCAAAACTCTCACTGTTCTATGTAAAAGAAACAAAATCACACAAAAAATTAATAACATATCACCCTATGGATAGAGAAAGGGTACAGAGAGTTGAAAACTTTGGAATCTCCTTACTCTCCAAAGCAAAAGGCAGATGCAGATAAAGACATGCAGGAAAATGCAAAGTCATTGAATAAATACTTCTCCTTTCAAACAACCCACTCACTGGACAATGTAAGTAGATTTTAGAGACAGTTACTTATTATCATACTGCATAGAAAGTGATGAAACACTCATGAAAAATATCATTTTGTGATGATATAGGTGGAGATATGTTGTATGTGATGGTTTCAATGCAAAATTTGATGTAGTCCTACACCGCTGCTGATCCATTTACCACTTATGTTCTTGCATGTGAGAAAGGCACAGTAGTATAAAGCATAACAAATGAGAAAAATTATGCAAATTAGCTTGACTGCAATGGGGTTACACATAACATGGACAACATGTTATTTCCTAGTGGCAACTTTATAGTGTGTATTTGGTTAGTCTGTGGTGCTTTGTTTTTACTTGATTAACCTTATTATTAATTAGTATAACACTATATATATATATATATATATATATATATATATATATATATATATATATATATATATATATATATATATATATATATATATATATATATATATAATACTAATTATAGTATTGTATTACCCCACCCACTGAAAGGGAAGAAGAGCAGTGTTTTCAGTTTCTTTTTTTGCCATCAACTTCATGGAAAAACTACTGGACCAATTTCCAGGAAAGGTTCAAGGCAGTCCAAAATAGATCCCATTCAATTTGGGTGAATGTAGGTCAAAGTCGAGGTCACCAAACATGTGTTTTTGCAATGATAAGAGATTGGGGAAATCAGATCAAATGTTTGCAATGTTTGGGTGTTGTTGTGCCTGGCACCACTTGTTTTTTATTGGACTGAAAAGTGCTTAATAAATACAATCTCTTATTATCATTCTTATTTTTGTTGTTTTTAACCCATAAAGATGCAAACATTCATCGGTGAGCAAAATCAATCACTGATAGAAAATGTTAAATACCTGTTATCAGTCCATGTATTGATTTAAAATGGAGTTTGTCATTAGATATGACCCATTTGGACGAAAAATACGAATGGGGTGTTTTTCTGATAGTAACACGTGAGCAGTATATTATCGCGCTTATTCTACGGGTTATTACAGTTTATTACTGTTACTACTCTAACAGATAGCGAATATTTACTTTCAAAGTGGCCGAACTACCTGCGGAGTGATACGGTGCCGTGAATCTGAAGTGACAAAACTCGTTGCCATTAGCAGCGGGCGTTAATGGTGCAGCGAAAAAAAATCCGCTCGCAGAAGGCTGGGAGCTGTCGCAACGTTCTAGAAGGCCGTAGAATAAGCAAGGGATAATGCATGGTCCACGAGTTACTATCAGAAAAATATGCGGAACAGCACCCCTCCGCCTTCGGGGTGCTGTTCGCTCCGTCGGGGAATATTTTTCGATTGTAACTCGTGGGCCATGCATTATCGCGCTTATTCTACGGGTTATTACAGTTTATTACTGTCACTTCTCTAACAGACTAGTGTTGTGAAATAGCGGGCAGACAAAAGGGGGGTCCAGAGAGTTTTGGGCGGAGAAAAGAGAGAGACGGGTGTACACAGTCAGGTCGGCGACCGGAGCAGGTGTTGTCCCGTTCTTGCAAATAAATACTGAAAACGAAGCTCACTGAAACCGCTCCTTGTTTTCTAAAAACCAGCATAGAGGAGTTAACTCCGGGGTAAAATACTTACTTCGGCCCTGGAGTACGAGAGGAGGACTAAGGTCAAGATAACATCGGGATAGGTTAATATGGGATAAACTAGCCGTTACAACGAAGCGAGTAATTACTTTAAAAGTGGCCGAACTACCTGCGGAGTGATACGGTACAGTGAATCTGAAGTGACAAAACCCGTTGCCATGGGCAGCGGGCGGTTATCGAAAAAAAAATCCGCCCGCTGACGTCTTTCAACGTGAACAGGAGCTGCCGCAACATTCTAGAGGGCCGTAGAATAACACAAAAAACGAGGGGGGGTTTAATATACCAACTTCAGAAATGTGTATTTCATCTTATTCGGCAAAATGACCGAACACATATGGACTAAAGGCGTTCATTTTTGTTTTCCTATGAGCTCTGAATAAGGAGGATCTAACATATATTTCCACACTGAATGAACACTTCTGTCTCACGTGTCAGTTAATGTAAAGTTCTCACTTCTTCAAAAACAAGAACTTCTGAAACCTTATCGAGTCCAGTTTTGTGGCTTCCTCAAGTGTGCTGGCATTCATGTCGTGCAGAGCTGCCAAAAACTGCCCTGGGATGTGTTTTGATTCTAGATAAGTTAAGACATCAGGTCATGAACTAAGGGGTAAACATGGGATTTCCTTGTTGGGGGGTGACGCAGATTGAGAGAGGCAGGGCATAGTGTAGTGTGAAAGGCTCGTGTCCCTCTGTCTCGCATACTAAAGACAAGTGCTGCCTTTTCAGACTTTGTCATTATGTCTCTGTGCTTGGACATTAACAGCCAGAGAAGACAAATAAACAATACAACATACACTCGTTACAGTGACATAGTTGATGTTTTAACACTGAATCATTTTCTGTAAAGTTCAAGATCAGAAAATATTCAGAAACATTGAAACCTTGGACAAAATTAACATATTTCTGTGACCTTTAAATGCCTACAACTATTTTTGTGTCAACTTCAAACATCATTCTCTTAATGTTGTACTTTTCAGTGAATTCAGTGTATTTATTTTTTGGAATTTATTTATTTATGTAAACTGAAGAAAACATGAACCGAACAAGTATCTACAACCACTGACATTTGTGACAAATGTCAGTGGTTGTAGTACAGTGGTACTGTAGTACAGTGGTACTGTAGTAGTATGGGTTTTACTTGTGAACTGGTGCAGCAGAAAATAATGTTTTTATGTTCACTACGGAGCCTCTGAACGTCCAAATAAGATGCATCTGATGCCACTTAAAATGTATTGATAGGATTCAAATGTAATAATGATTGGACATTTTCAGATTCAGTTTATTGTCATTTGCATGAATACCTGAAAATTAAAATTGTACTCAGAACCAGCAGTCTATAAGCCCTAAATATTTTCAAATGGTATAACTAAATAACAATAAAACCTAATACTTAAATAACATAAATATAATCAACTTTAGTGCATTATTAAAAACTTCTGTGCAGGATTTTATGGCAGGAAATGCTCTGGTCAGTATCTGTGCGCATTAATGGATGTGAAAAAGATCATCTATGGCAGTGGTGTCAAACTCATTTCAGTTCAGGGGACACATTTAGACATTTGATCGCAACTGGGCCACACCAGTAAAGTAATAGCATAATAAATCTAGAAATAAAAACTCTTTTTTTTTATCATTGTATGCAATTTTAACAATATTGCATCATGCACTTTGTAATTTGCACATCACAATGGATCTACAAATACAAAAAAACATTTAATAACATGTATAATATTCCTAAAATTACTTATTTTTCAACAGAAATTCCATGTTGTCTGTGGTTGATGAGATTATTGATATATTTCAAGAAAGCATAGTTGGTGAATATGAATATTTTCATTTTGTAATTTTACTTTTTTCACACAACAGCATCCAAAAAAAAAGGGAAACATTTGGAGGTGTCAATATTTAAAGGGTATAATGATAGTATGTGAGTTCTTCAAACCACTTGAGATCATATTGGTCTGTTTGAAACAAAATGGGTTAGACATCCTTCATTATTAAAATCGCAAGTGCACTTTTTGCATGTTACAAATTCATCCCATGGGCTTGAATGAACCATCTGGTGGGCTGTTTTCACACCCCTTTCTACAGCATCATAAACTTTAAAACTACTTAATATGTTGTATATATACTCAACAGAAACATATCTAGCAACATGATTAAAGTGTCTCCTCAGCCTCAGTCTGTTTTGTCCGCGTCTCTCTGCAGAAATTATGTTGCCTAAATGATAAATGTGTCATCAAATAATATGTCTAAATCTATGAGCTCTATATTGACATTTCAAATACTCATAAGATACAGTTATTTGCACTAAAACTGCGATGAACAAAAAAGCACAAGCAAATAAAGCATCATCCTGGTACAGACTTTAAACTGTGCAGATTTGAGAACATTACAAGTAAATGTAAGAAAAAAAAAATCTAAAAAAAAACAAATTGTTCTCCAGAGTTGGCTGATATTATTGTGTTATAAATGCACAACTGGCACAGAATGAAGTCTGCGATTCAGGGCAGCTTAATGTCACACTGAGTGGGACTGTGAAAATATTAAAACTGCCCACATGCTTACACAAGAAGGCCAAAAAATAAATAAATTAATAAATTAAATACATACAGTGGGGTATAGGAGAGTGCTGAAACATGATAATGATTGTCTTTTTGAAATTTACATGAGTAGATGAGCTGTGAAATAATACAAATCTGCATGACATGTACTTGCACCTTTTTTTTTTTAACATTTATTTACTTAGAGAATGTGAAATATTAGCCTGTTACGCGACAGATGCAAACCAAATATATGCACTACTACTTTAGGTTGTTTTCCATATCACAACACATTTGAATATTGCATAAAAATCTCATTGGTATAGGTGTCTCAAGTACAGCACTAAAACCTTAACAGTTTCTAAAACCAAAAATGGATTCATAGGTGCCTTGAGGGGGCACCAGAGCAAAATGAAGACATTACTCTAACCTGATTTGGTAGATAAGAGGATTATAATGTAATATTTTAGAAGACTTTTACTTGGGATTAGCTTAAATTTGCTTTTAAAATAAATACATTCATAATTCAGTGACAAATATAATCTTAAATATGGTCCTCTATCATCTTAAAAATGTGCAATTCTTTACAAAAAAAGGCTATAAGGGGATACGTATAAGTTATAAAAACATTTGTGCTGTGTTATAAGTGTTAACTTTAGGTGCTTGTAACTACACAACATGCAAGTTCATAAGAATTTGGATTGGATTTTGTATTTTGATGCCACAAAATGCTCAAATCCATCACACATTGTATGAAATCATAACTAAATGTGTGTAATTTTGGTTTATTAGCAGCTGCATGTGTGATAAGTAAAGAAAAAAAAAAATCCAATCACTTGGGATGATTTGTAATGCAAATCATGATGCAGTCACTTCAAAACGACTTCATTTGTTTATTTTCCGTATTACATAAGTGGTTAAAAGATTACATATGTCTGAGTGCAGGATAAGTTGGTGCTCTGATGGAGGTCTGCATGATCTTACCTCCTCCTCCTTGTCTTTCTCTTGCAGGGTCTCTCCTCTCTTGGACACTTTTTATTACTCTATTACTATCACTGTCTGATCTCCAGTGTAATAATTTAAAAAAAAAAAATGGGATGAGTCTCCTCTGTGCTGTCCGGATTGGCAAAACACAAAATAAAAAACACAGTTTCCAACAGCAAGACAAACTTTGCAGTCTGATCACTTATTCTCCAGTGCGCTTTTGCTTTCTTCCATAAACCAACTTGTTCGACGTTGCCGCCTTTCACCTTTTTTTTTTTTCCCCCACACACATAAAAAAAAATCCACAAAATGTCTGTTTTTTTTCCTCTGCTCCTCTGGTTGAGTGCTTCAAAACTCCTGAGTCAGTTTGCTGTGGGAATAAAGAGTTTTCTGTGGAGGTTTCTGTTGTCACGCGTGTCTCTCAGCTCCTCTGTGCGCGTAGTAAAAGCAATGTTTGCGTCCGTCTGTGTCTCAAGCCGGAAGCGACTCTCTCTCTCTCCTCTCTCTCTCTCTCTCTCTCTCTCTCTCTCTCTCTCTCTCTCTCTCTCTCTCTCTCTCTCTCTCTCTCTCTCTCTCTCCTCTCTCTCTCTCTCTCTCTCTCATCTTCACGGTTCACTGAAAGACTAAAAACTGGAAAGCTGTGTGCGAATAAACTGCGAGAAATCCCATAAGAACAAACATTTCATTACACTGACATTTAATTCAATTTAACTTTAAAAAGGTCCTTGACAACACTAATGCATTTTGCCAAAATGCCAAAATGAGAAAACGAGAAAACACTATATATAAAATGAGAAAACATTATTATTATTAAT
The DNA here is from genome assembly GCA_020466265.1 of Siphamia tubifer. Classification (NCBI taxonomy): domain Eukaryota; kingdom Metazoa; phylum Chordata; class Actinopteri; order Kurtiformes; family Apogonidae; genus Siphamia; species Siphamia tubifer. The sequence goes on along the minus strand of CM035805.1, from coordinate 22,536,569 downwards.
TTTTTTTTTTATTATTATTATTTTTTACTTCAGTAAAGGAGTTGAATCAGTACTTCTACTTCTTCCAGAGTATTTTTTTTTCCACATAAGTAGCTGTACTTCTACTTAAGTACAGAATGTGTTTACTTTTAATAGACTCAGAATAGACTCATTACTTTTCAAACTAGACAAATGTGGCAGTATGAAAAATAGTAAATAAATGAGTAAATCAGAAATTATGACTTGCTATATCATAATTTTGACTTTTTATCTCATAATTCTGACTTCTTTCCTTATAATATTCACATTTCTCTGAATTTTTGACTTTTGATCTCACGATTTAGACTTTTTTTCATCTCATAATGATGCTTTTTAAAAAAAATCTCCTATTTATGACTTTTTAATTTTTCCTGAATGTCCTGTCCATACCCACTAAATTGAGTACCAAGACCCAATAAAACACATTTTCTACACAGTAACTGACTTTTAACAGCTTTATTTTAGATATTTTTTGACATTTTTCTGATTTTTCCTGCTTAAATAAATAGCATTTTATTAATTGAAAAAAATTTAGTTGTACTTTTTACTTTATTACATTGGTGGGTTGTACTTTTTTTTGTTTTACTTTTACTTCAGTAAAGGAATTGAATCAGCACTTCTACTTTTACCAGAGTATTTTTCACACAAGTAGTTGTACTTCTACTTAGGTACAGAATGTGAGTACTTTGACCACCTCTGCTGAGTTTAGGCTTTTTTAAAACTCTCACCTGCAGACCCATGTGAGGTTCAGTCCATTTACTGTTTACATTCAACGTTAAACTGACCATTTTAATGTGTTATATTTACATGTTAATGTTAAATCTACATTTTAAAAATATTAAATCTACATGTCACTCTTGCAAATATGTTTATAGATTGATGTGTTTTTGTACAGGATTATTCTGGCAACCACAGCTGCCACTTTTCATTCTGTAAAAACAGGATTTTATTATTATTTATTTATTTATTATATTTTTTTGTCTCATGGTTCGAGTTAAATGCTTCAGGATCAATGATCAATGTCTGAGAACAGAACTTAACACTGAGGAGGATTTTATTGAAGAACTTGATTACTTTTGTGCTTATATACACTATATTGCATTATAAGGTTGTATTTAATAAGCACGCTGGAACTTGCAATATGAGGGTATTACAGTAGAGCCATGCAATATTACAATATTACAGCAGAGCCCATTTAATATTAGAGTATTATTAAACAGCAGCTGGTACTGATTCAGGTGTTGTGAAAAGAAAAGACCCCTTGGCACTATATCTAATAAGCTTATATGAGTAATCAGACTTGAACTGTATGTAATCAGTGGATAATTAACCCTGTAAAATCTGAACGATTAAATCACTGACAGAAAATGTCTGTTCTTACAAACTGGAGTCTTTACTGATCCTTGTGAAGAACCAAAAAAAAATTTATTTTTTTTTTTTTACATTTTTTTTAATGTTTTTTAAGTTAGCAGACAAGAACAACACCCAAATATTCTTCGTGTTCTTGGGTTGTTTGAAGTTTTAAATGGAATAGTACTTGGGCCATGAATGATGACGTTTCACATGATCACAAGAACAGACAAGAAGAGAAACAGTCTTTGTATCTGGATGGATAGATAGATAGATAGATAGATAGATAGATAGATAGATAGATAGATAGATAGATAGATAGATAGATAGATAGATAGATAGATAGATAGATAGATAGATAGATAGATAGATAGATAGATAGATAGATAGATAGATAGATAGATAGATAGATAGATAGATGGATGGATGGATGGATGGATGGATGGATGGATGGATGGATGGATGGATGGATGGATGGATGGATGGATGGATGGATGGATGGATGGATGGATGGATGGATGGATGGATGGATGGATGGATAGATAGATAGATAGATAGATAGATAGATAGATAGATAGATAGATAGATAGATAGATAGATAGATAGATAGATAGATAGATAGATAGATGGATGGATGGATGGATGGATGGATGGATGGATGGATGGATGGATGGATGGATGGATGGATGGATGGATGGATGGATGGATAGATAGATAGATAGATAGATAGATAGATAGATAGATAGATAGATAGATAGATAGATAGATAGATAGATAGATAGATAGATAGATAGATAGATAGATAGATAGATAGATAGATAGATAGATAGATGGATGGATGGATGGATGGATGGATGGATGGATGGATGGATGGATGGATGGATGGATGGATGGATGGATGGATGGATGGATGGATGGATGATGGATGGATGGATAGATAGATAGATAGATAGATAGATAGATAGATAGATAGATAGATAGATAGATAGATAGATAGATAGATAGATAGATAGATAGATAGATAGATAGATAGATCGATCGATTCGATCGATCGATTCGATCGATAGATAGATAGATAGATAGATAGATAGATAGATAGATAGATAGATAGATAGATAGATAGATAGATAGATAGATAGATAGATAGATAGATAGATAGATAGATAGATAGATAGGTGGGTGGGTGGAGTTGCCACAGGGCCTTCTTTTTTATTATCATGAGCTCTGAATATAGCAGAATAAAAACAAGTTGTTACCAGAACATTATTAAACCACTAAATCAGACCCAAGCTTTAAATAGTTTAGTACAGTCTTATTTGTCTGTTTTCCCTGGAGAGTTTCCTGATGTCATCTGGGACTCCACATTTATGGTCATATACAGTATATATCGTAAAATCGACAATATATTAGCCGAATACTTTAAACATGCACTTCACTGACAAAAATAAACCATGTCATAAAATGTTCCTTTAGGACACAGGTGTCAAACATAAGGCCCGGCAGTGAATATCTGGCCCACCAAAGGGTCCAATCGGGTCCATAGGATGAATTACACTGAAGATATTATCAATCAATGGTATAAAATCATTTTATTTCAGGTTAGACAAACAGAACGATTAGATGCCAATTGGGTTAGAGCAGTAAAATATGATCATAATAACCTATAAATATGAAAACAGCAGATTTTTTAATCTTTGCCTTAGTATAAAACAGTACAATTACGTGAAAATCTTCATATTAATAAATTATCGTTATACAAAAAATGTGAATAACCTGTAAAAATATGAACAACCTGAAACGTTTTAAGAAAGATATGTATAATTTTAACCAATATTCTGCTTGTCACTAAATGTTTTGCGTATGTTTAAGTGTAATATAACATTTAAAAATGATAAATTGAGGTAGAATGTTGTTAAAATTGCACTTGTTTTTCATAACGCATTTCAAGTTGTTCATGTTATTCAGATGGAAATATTTTCATAATGCAATTTAACATTTCCACTGTTATTATTTTACTATTTTGAGATCATATTGGAATGAATGTGGCCCCTGAATAAAATGAGTTTGACACCAGTGCTTTAGGAGGAACATAATGGATTATTAGTTTGTAAAAAGGGTAGTGGGAGGTTATAAGTCTCACTCCTTTTTAAAGTCGAAGAAGGATGTTTTGCTGACCATTGTGATTGATCTATTGATGATTTTGTGTGCTCGAAATAAACTGAAACTGAATTGAACTGAATAATGGTTGGAAGTTGATTTCCCTGCTTCTACTGTATATCTATTAGTTTGTTTCTCCCATGTCCATGACAATATGCAAATGTATTGACTCAGTTTCAGTGCATCATTGTAGAGAGCAGCATCCAAAATGACTGATTTGAATGTGACCACTGATGGAGATGTAAAGTAAAACTAAGTAAAAGTACTTCATTACTGTACTTAAGTAGATTTTTTTTAAAATATTACTTTTACTCCCTACATTTTTGTATAATTATCTTTACTTTATACTCTTTACATTCTCAGAATAGACTTGTTACTTTTTCAAACAGATGTGACGGTACGAAAAATCAGTCGCTTCCGAGAGAAAATCAATGGAGGAAAGAAACTGTGACTTTATATATTATAGTTTTATGACTATTATCTCATAATTTTGACTTTTTAATCTCACAATTTTTACTTTTTATCTCATAATTTTGACTTTTTATCTCATAATTTTGACTCTTCTATTAAAATTATGCATTTTTATCTCATATTTATAAATTTATTATAATCTCATGATTTTTTAAATCTCAATTATCACTTTTCTTCCCCCATTTTTGCTAAATTTCCTGCCCATATCCACAAAACTGAGTAACTGCGACTCGATCAAACACATTATCTACACAGTAACTCACTTTTAAAGGCTTTATTTTAGATACTTTTGAAACTTTTCTAATTTTATTTTCTGAAGTATCATTGCGTTCATGACAAAAAAAAAAGCTGTTTTACTTTTTACTTTTGTATTTTATTACAATTGAGAAGTTATACTTTTTTACTTTTACTTAAGTAAAGGAGTTGAATCAGTACTTCTACTTTTACCAGAGTATTTTTTCACACAACTGTACTTCTACTTAAGTACAGAATGTGAGTACTTTAAACACCTCAATTCTCAAATCAGAGAAATAAATTTTACATGACCATGGTGTGAATCAGGAAGGAGTTTGTGAAGGTCGTGTGAAAGGATTTTGGCATCAAAGAAGAACAATATCACATCAATATCCTATTTATTTCATTTTATGGAAGCTGAAAAAGGGTTTAACCAAATAGTTTTTACTAGAGTAACCATTAGTTGAGTCACGGTCATTTGTTTAACAGACGCCTTGTTATTTTTTTGGTATAAATTTCATTAATGCCTATTTAGTTCAGACAGTAGAATGGTGTAAGACTATATGAGACTAATAATTAACCACCAATGAATCAGTATTTGACAATAGTTATGTAAGCTGTAGCGATGGTTACCATGGACACTAGATGGTGATTGTTATAAGTGCAACACTCTGGGACAAACATTGTGGTAGACTGGGACAATGGAAGCTTTGAGATTTGAAAGAGAACTAGACCTAACATTCATGTGTTTATTTTTAGGGCTTGCTGTTTTAAAAACGCAACCAAAACATTCATAGTGAAACTGAAAGAATCAAAGTAAGAGGAAATTCATTGCAAAGTGAATCAGTTTAAATAAGACAAACCGCCATTGAATTATCACTACATACAGATTATTTTACATCAGTATAAATATGGAGATCATCAGTTTCAATAATCACCTCAGGGATTAATAAAGTATTTTGATTGATACTCATGCATATTATTTCTATCTCTTTTTTGTTTCTCACTTATCACAAATACAATCAGCTGCATTATTTTACTGGGGGTATGATTTACTGTTATGTCTTTTGCATTGAAATACTCAAAAATTCCATGTATTTTTCTGCAAAGGCTTCATTGAATGTGATTCCATCAAACACAAAAAGATGAAAAACCATGAATTCAAACCACACTTTTTTTCATTAACAATTTCAGGGTCTTTTTTTAATGATAAATGTATAGTGTCGAGCTGAATGGTTTAAAGCCTGTGCTATCTGGTTGGTTCATATCACTGTGTTCTTAGACCTTTTTTTTTAAATTATTATTTATTTATTTTTATTTTTTAATGTGTGAAACTGGAACTCAGACCAGAATTCAAACCAGACTCCAGTTCCAACAAGTCACTGCTGCCCTCTAGTGGTCTGATGAACAGCATGCAGGACCAACTTAATCTGTACTGAAGGACTGGGATAATATAAAATTATTCTCTAAAGTTTTTATGAGGCTGGAAATAATCAAAAACTCTAAAGAATTTTAGATCACACAATATTTTGTCTTTAATTACGTAACCCTAATTAAGTACCGGTGTTCTGTCAAAATGGGCATCCCGTCCAGAGGTTTTTAAAGTGCTCACATTCTGTTACTTGTGTGAAAAAATCCTCTTAACATGTTTATTCTAAAAATGGTCATCAATAAACTGATTGGTGTCTGATTTCTTCTGATTCTTCCATAATACTGACGCAATATTTATACAAAATGATGCAAAATTCAGTGAAATAACCACAACATAAAGTCATCACATAGCTTTTGAACCTGAAGGACTCAAAAAACCATTATAATTCTACCTCAAGAGGTCATTATACAGTATGATGTTTAGGCCACATCACCCATATCTATATGATGGTTCACAAACAGGACAGAAATTATACTGATAACTCAAAGTGTGGTTTGGATCAATGGAAATGTGGCTTTATTCTGTATTACCTTAATGTGTGTGGGTTTACAGTAGAGGAATGGTCCATTTGAAGAAGCAGACAGGCAGATATGTATGTTAGTTGTTGAAAAAAAAAATCTAGTTTGGAAGAATTAAAAGCCTCATCTCTATGTAAGAACATGACAGCATAGTTTAGGTTTGTAAAGGGTATCTAAACATATGACAGGACTTGTAAAACACCTTCCTTTACAAAGATAAGCCCAAAGTGAAGATGTTTATAATGTACATAAAATCCAAAGACATCATATCAGCAAAAATAAAACCAGTACAACCTGTTGTATGGTGATGAAAGAGTGGTTATTTTGGGTTTGTAGTACCTGTTTATCCTGTAGCCATGAGGTCAACCATGAACGTGTCTGTAGATGAGAGAGACAAATGTGAAGCCATCTGTTCAATGATCCTCAAAACACACCAGCCAATCTACAGCAGAATGAATGAAAAAGAAAAGAATAATAATAAAGAATAATAATGTAAAAAAGTTTGCTTAAGGAGTGCTACCTGGACTCAAAATAAGCAATAATAATTAGAAGTGCTCTATTGGATGGGAAAATAGCAAGACAAAAAAAGAAAAAAAAAATCCAAGGCACTCTCTTATAATTGAAAATTAAAAAGCCTTTATTAAATTGGCTTTGTTACAAAAAACCTATAAAATCATGTAAAAAAAAAAAAATCATAGAAAAACCCCAACACGTTTCGGTATCATAGCCTTCATCAGGGAGGGAGAATAATAATGGACTGGATTTATATAACACTTTTCTAGGCACCCAAAGCACTTCACATTAGTGACCCATTATTCCTTCACTCTCACATTCTCACTCTGGTGGTAAATACATTTGTAGCCACAGCTGCCATAGGGCAGACTGACAGAAGCATGGTGACCAAACGGCCCCTCTGACCACCACAGAAGGTGTAACAGTGACTCTGTCAAAGCCCAGACTTTAACCTGAAGTGACTGAAACTCTGTGGCAGGAGATTAAAATCTCAAGGAACCACAAAAAGCAACCTTGTAGATAAGAGTGGGTCAAAATTGTTCCGTAATTGATAAAATCATAGAGAAAACCACGACTTGGAGATATTTCTGCTTAAAGTGGTTCGATATGCTTTGGAAGTACTTAGTTTTTCATACTTTGCATCTCCATTTTAGCTTAATTTTGCTATAAATAAATGACGAAATTAGATCTATTGTGTATTGTTTTACAGATAACGCAAGATTTAAATAATTTTAACACATTTTTGACATTATACCATGATATGTAAATATGTAAAACATTCTAAGAGGGTGAAGCTTTGTTATGATTTCATATTTATACTGTGTATATATATATATATATATTATATATATATATATATATATGTATGCTGCCATTTTAAGCATAACCACAAATATACTGATATACACTGTGGTTTGTAAAGAAAAACCCTTTATCACTCATCCCGTACAAATGTAAATACCTCACACATGTTAGAGTACACATGTCATTTAGACATTTTTATTTGTCTCTGTGTCTGATGGATGTTTAATTACAAAAAAATATATAAGATCACTCTTGTTTTCTTCAATGTCTTGTTCATTTTCATGCCTGTTACGACTAAAGGAACATGTGCTTGGACAAAATAACAATAACAAAAGTTTAATTTAAGAATTGATATCTATCCATTATCCATGGTTTTCTTGATAATAACCAAAATCACTTCAGTTCTTACATCAATTGCTATGACATTGTACGATAAAAAAAAACAAAAAACATTGCTTTAGGGCATTCCATGTTTTCTTTTCCATCTGTTTTAGTCTCTTGACACACACAGGAGTTAGTACTTGAGTGCATAACCATTGTTTCTGATGACTTTTGATGGTCTAATATTTTTTTCCAACAACTATATGTGCAGAATGTTGTTCTGTTTTAGCTTTCTGAATTAATGTCACACCTAATACACACACATTCGGATAAGGATATGTAGCATTATGTAACTGTAGAACAAGTTTCAGGGTAAACATTTTCCTATCATGTCCCTGTTTACTGAGGTTGATAAGGTGCGATGCCACCCATGGGTGCACCCTGCAAAAAAAAATAATTAAAAGAAAAAAAAAAAAAAACAACCTCTGTCTGTCCATGTCCCCTCTTTTGACAGTTATGCATGTGTGTGACTGTCCTTCAGGTTTTTCTTACTCCCTCTCTCCTTCTGTCTTCCTTATGAGACACCTGATCCTGGAGTGTAATGTTACCTCACACACAAAGACGTGTAAGAGGAAGAAGGAGGAGGGGGAAGAGATACAGCCGCGGCTTGACATAAAACAAACAGGTGTGAATTGACACACGCGTATTTGCTCAATGTAGTGGCATTTGTTAGACACACATCAAGAAAGAGAAAGAGAGAGAGAGAGAGAGAGAGAGAGAGAGAGAGAGAGAGAGAGAGAGAGAGAGAGACAACTAATCAGGGAAAGTTAGTACAGTTCTTTCCAGCGGATGACGGAACATCTCACCGGTGTCAGGTAAAACACACTTTGACATGAGTGTGTTTAATGTAGTGCAGAAACTAAAATATTGTGTATGACCTCATGTAGTTTTGTTATATTTGTCTTTGAGATTACAGCATCTCACTTGGAAGACTTTAGAAGAAGTTGAGTGATGTGTTTGTGTGCTTTTATTACAAAGGTTTTTTTTTCTTTACACTTGATATGTCTATGGTTATAGGGAGCAAATTCATTCTATTGTTCTGTATGGAGTACTCATGCACATTGTATATGTATCTTTTAGATCCATAGAAGTTCACAATGTGATACAGTTGGAGAATAGTGGGTCAGTTTTTAACCCTTTCATACATGACCTTAGTTGCAGTGGACATTTATTACATTTTCAGTTGAAGCTATATTATTTGCAGTAATTAATGACATTTAATTAAGATGCATTTGCAAATTCAAATATTTGTTAAACTCCCTTTACTGGGAATGTTTTTCTAATGTTTGAATTTCCACACTGTTGGATAAATAAAGTCTTATCTTACCCTAATACACATGTTTATGAAGAAAGTATCTAATTGTCCACAGTTTAATCCATATGTTTGCTTTTATTTGGTTTCATTCAGACAGTGGACTGTTACATTTTACACTGAAATGGAAGGTTTTATAGATTTTAAAGCAGCAACATGTTTTGTGTGTTTAGGTTTTTTTTTTTTAAATTAGTGGTGTATTTGTGGTACTAAAGAAATAAGATATTTCAAAAATGCTACTGGATGTGTTTTATGACAAAAACCCAGATTCCCAGCCAGCATTACCATGTGGGTGCCAGAAGGGTTACATTTGGGCTGCATATAAAGGTCCCATGTGGGTCAGAATTACAGATCTGAATATCTCATATTATTTATTTTTCATACCATCGCCCAATTTCTTTCTTTTATGTAATTTGCACTACTTCTTGTGCTATTTGTACAACTTAACATCTATGCTTTTTATTTTTAATGTAAATAACTGTGCTTTTTTTGCTTATATTTACCTCCGCCAAAGAGGTATTACATTTTAGTCAATTTGTTTATTTGTTTATCTGTCAACAGGATTACACAAAAAGTTCTGAATGAATTTTGATCAAATTTTCATGATGTGTTGTGGAGTGTCAAAAGGAACAAATTATTACATTTTGATGGTGATCCAGAAGAGATCCTGGATTCTGGATCACTTTGAAATGTATTCTGCATTTACTGTACTGTCAAATTTCAAAGTGATCCAGAATCCAGGATCTCTTCTGGATCACCACCATCGAGTTACCACCTCAAAGGAGGTATTACATTTGAGTCAGTTTGTCTGTCTGTCTGTCTGTCAGCAGGATTATGCAAAAAAAAAAAAAAAAATCTGAACAGATTTTGATAAAAACTTTCAGGAATGATAGATAATGGGTCAAGAAAGAACCCACTAGATTTTGAGCTATGGAGGTCAAAGGTCAAGGTCACACTAAAGGTCAAAAGTGGTAATATCTCAGGATTCAGACAAGATAGAATCTGGTGATTTTTTTTTCATTCACATCATCTCACCTTCAGACATCAGATGGGTCAACACCTATGGCTCCATCATGTCACATGTTGACGTCATATGACACCATATCAAGCCTTGGCGGAGGTCTGTTGTCTCTGACTGCCTTGTTATTGTTGTTTTACTAACATTTGTTGTCTGTCTACAAATTCTTGTACTGGTCCTGAGAGCTCTACTTCAGTTTCATTGTACTTGATGCAAAAACACATGGGTAAACACATGTGGGGCCACCATGGAAAAACCCACTTGGGACCCTTACAGCACAGGTGTCAAACTCCAGTCCTCGAGGGCCGGTGTCCTGCATGTTTTAGATATTTCCCTCTTACATGTGATTCAGTTTAACCCTTTAACTCCTGAGAAGTAACAAAGTAACTGGTAACATGAGCAAAGTAAGACAGAGATGGCAGAAAATCAAAGAAAAAAAAAACAAAAACTAAAAGAATCAAAATGTAGAAAAACAAACAAAATGAACAAAAACTAATAAATATTTACAAAATGACAAATAATGTGGAAAATTTTGGGGGGAAAAGTTACTAAAGAAGAAAACTAGTATTGACATTTGGTCACAGCAATTTAAAAAAAATTGTGAAATAAAATAATAATAAAAAAAAAAACAACAAATCTTGCTTTTTGGCACCTTTTCCATGCACAAAATAAAGTAAAACTGTTTAATTTTTCTGAATATTTAAACAAAATCAATCATTCAGAATGCATCAGCGCTGACACATAAATAGTTAATAATCAGCTCCTCATCAAACTGATAATAATGCAATGGCCTCCAGGTGTAATGGAAGAGGGGAACATCTAAAACATGCAGGACCCCAGTCCTTGAGGACCGCAGTTTGACACCCCTGCCTTACAGTATATGCATCTCAAATGTAACCCTTCTGGGGCCCACATGGACATGTTGGGTGGGTGGATTATTAATCATTCATGCATGAAAGGGTTCAGAAAGATATATGCATTTGGCTGCAAAATATTTGAGTGCTACAAAAGATTCTCCTGCCAAATTATGACAATATTAGTCTTTTAATGTTTCAAGCTGAATGTCTTTTAAAAGAAATGTAATGTAAAGACTGGTTAAGTATATTTAAAACTGCTGGTTGTTTTATTGCAGGTTATAAATGAATGGGTTTCTCAGGTCAGAGGTACAGAATTGGCCAGACTTTAGTAGGACTAGTGGCCAGTGTTTTACTGTCCAGATGGCTCTGTCACAGTAATTCTCCTCAGAGGAGCTCGCCACTAATCCCCTCAGAGAATCTCTACTGGCTTGATCTCATGCCTCCATGTCAAACCAGACAGCTAAGCCAATGTAGCTCATATTCCTACTATAGCACGAGGCACTGCTGCATTACCTTATCGACACCTGCAGGATGCTGTGAGCCACTCAGATCTGCATCAGGCGAAGTGTCAGCTTTATGTATGTGTGTGCTTGTTACCATAGAGTGCACAGAGGGGATTTCTGGAAGGAAAAACAAGGACTTGAGGTAGAAAGAGAGAGAGTACAAATGACATAGAAAGAGAGAGGGAGGGACTTTAGGTGAAGTCAGGGTGATTAGGGGTGGACTCAAACCCTGTGATTGTTTTAATCTCAGTATGGGAACTATTTTTGCATAATGGGACGTTCGGTTATCAGGTACATTTTTTTTGGATTTTCTCATCAGTCATTAGTGATGTAGAAAAGCCTGGAGCAGCTGCTGATTCAAGGATGTTGTGTTGTTTGTTGCAATGTTGTTTTCATTTTGGCATTATTAGTGTTCTAAATATTAAACCTGCATGTCTGTTTATTCTAAAATAAATCTTCAGAGAACCTCAAAATTGATAGAGCAGACTTTACTTGACTTTATTGGTCTATTTGTGTTGCTTCTGCTAGACTGGGGCTTTCTAGCTGCAACATTTTCAATGAGTTTTTGACGTGGTATTATCTTGTGTATTGGGTTTTATAATGCTATAAACCAAGGCATATGAAGGTCAAGCTGTACTGTGTTCATCCCCAGCAAGCTGCACTCAGGTTAAAATTCAATTTAAAAGCTAGTGAAGACTTCAGGGGCAGAGGGAGGTGACTTTAATTCACTTAGCCCTGTATTATTTTTTGTGATTAAATATGCCCTTTGCACATTTCCTGTCACCGCAAGGATGGATATAAATCGGTATAATGAAAATGTATGCTGTCACACTACAGTCAAATAGGTTCTTGCTGTATTTTATTTATCATTTTTATTATCATATCTATTATTTATCCTACCTATGAATACAGTGCATTAAAACAGTGAATGTATTTTTCTTTTTTAAAACAGTCTGCAGGTGCTGTTTTCGTACATTTAGAATGGTTGACTCAGGTTACTGACTCCACTGAATTATTAAAAAGTAGTTTTATTTGTGGAAAGTAGCCAGAAGATCCTCATTTGGTTCATAGAATAAAGTTGCTCATGTGAAAGTAGCCTAAGCATTCAAAGCAATTTCTGATCTTCTGTTCTGCTTTTGTTTGTGCGTGCTTTACTTGCTGTGCGTCTTTGCTGGATCCATGCTGCTCTGCTAATGGTGAGTCAATTAAAACACATCCTAACTGCTTGCCTAGTTTCCTGCTTCAGTTGTGTTTTTAAAATATCTGTTCTTATTACTCTGTTGCATATGTCTATGAACTTGCAATTACCCTTTTTATTCTGTGAATTGTCTTATTGTTTTAACCATCATTAACTAAAAGAAGATTTAATGTGTCACATTTTGCACTTTTACTTTTATCTATCCATTTATATTATCCCACTTGATTGGTATATATGCTTGTTTACCTTTCCTCTTTGGTGGATGTTAAATTTCCACATTGCCTTACACTCTTAAGCCAATTTACTTGAGCTTCTATAATCTGGTTGTGGGTGTGGACATGGCATGCGTGTAAGTGCAGTGTGTGTTTTGGTGCACACAACATGCATCCATGACTTATGTAATGACCAGCAAGTCCTTCGTTTTTTTTTGTGTATGTCCCTGAGAGCAGAGAGCTTTTATGTGAGAGAGAGACAGATGGATTAGGCTGCATGTAGAACATATACAGAAAAGCTAATCACATGGATAAGTGATAAACAGTTTTAAGTGTTAATTTTCAATGTTAATCTTACTTAAATATGCATGTCTATCTTTTTTGGTGTAGAAAAATGTGTGCCACTCAATTTAAAGTGAGATATGTCCTATGGAATATCACAAAGTGTCAAAACCTTATTTTTTTTTAGCATGACTCAGATGTCTTTTTTTTTTATTTTTTTAAATTTTTTATTTTTTACTCTAGCTTCAACAGGAGTTGCTGTATTTCCAAAAGGCTATTTGGCAGCATACAATGTTGTTACTTTGTGGCAATGATATGTAAACTTTGTAGATGAGCAAAGCATTTACTTTAAGGGAATTATAGCACATATATAGAATTATATTATGGCAGTGCAGGAAAAAAGGCCTAGTAGGCAATAGGACAGTCGCTAGAAATAACATTTAGGTAAGATTTGTGTCACACTCACTTGCAAAAGAGTTGAATTTAATCCACGTAGTCAATTTCAAATCACTCTGAAATGTTCTGAAGACCCATTAGAGCCTAAACAATATTGTCTGTAAAAGTAATTAAGAAATCTAAATAATATGACCATAATAATATAGGCATCTTTTCAAATATCTTAAAGGCATTTAAAACGTCAAAACTTCACATCCTGCAAATCTTGCGTGTTGAAACCAAATCTGAAGTGAAAAATCTTTTGGAGGGAAAATAAGTAAATATAAAAATATGACAAAAAACATTGTTAACATGCTGCAGTTAGTACTTTTGTCCTGTAGAGGGCACTGCCCCGCCACACCAGCATTGCCACATCTGCATCGAACGTGCCTCTAACGTGAATGGACAGCGCTGCTGACCAATCACTTCTCACAATATAATACAGTAACCAGTGTGAACCAATCAAAAACGGCTAAAAGATGTTTTTCACTGTATGGGGCGGGACTTGGTGGATGATGGACACGTCTGTTTGAGCCCTCGCCAGATTTTCGTTGTGGACTGTAGGTGAGATTTTTGGAGGCTGACACAGTGGGACGAAGGCTATTTTTTGGAGGAGAACACAGTGACCGGTCACGTTGGGAAAAGTTACTCTCACAAATCGTAGGAGAAAAAACCCCCCATCAGGTAACATTTAATTTTACCCCCTTTTAAATCACGTGATTTATACATCACCGATTGTGGCTGATTGAATGCTCTCTATATTTTGCGATTTATGGTGTCGTGAAGCAGAATGATGCAGGAAAGAAACATGCGGCTTCTTATATACTACACTAACACGATCGGCTGATAAAGTCTGGTTTGCGAAATAGCCAAGCTAGCTATAGCTTCCCAGCGGAATCCGTTATTCAGTCGCGGTCATACCTTAGATGTGGTCGCTTCATGGCGCCTATCTATCTTCCATATTATCCCTGTTATCACCATAACCTATGGGGCTTGCTTGTCCCACTGCATCCTCCTCAGATGCCGTATATGTAGTTAGCTTCAGTGAAAATGCGGGAAGTTTAAATAACAGCGCGACTTTTGGGTCGAAAGTCATTTTCCCATTGAATAGGGTTCGTTTTGGACCGTATCTGTAGCTGTTGTTGCATTTCCTGGTGTCGCGTTACGTTAACGGTGAGTTGCCGTTGGCGGTAGTTCAGAGAAACATGCTAACTTCAACGTTAGCGTGTGTTTTAGGTAACACAACTCAAACACCCCTCTGATTAGACTGTTGTTGGACGCTTTTTGTAGCTAGTACCTACCCTGAAGTTGTTGCTCCACATCTGTAGTCAGTAGTAGGTCGTTTCTCGTGAAGCAGAATAATGGTAATCTTGCTAACATTTCATTTAAGTCCTTTTTTTTTAAAAAAAAAAATCTGTTGTATAAGTAACGTGTGTCCCTGTCCGTTCATTGTCTCTGGACGATGCTGCTTTTTTCAACAACAAAAAATATAGAAGCACGTTGTTCCACTTTTGTCAAAGCAGTAGTATTTGTTCCATATGGTGTAGGCTTGTTTACAAAGGTGTCTAGGTGATGCAGTTCTGTTTTTTTGGGGAATTTTTGATGGAATTTGTCAAGTTTTGTGTGACTGGTGAAGTCATCCTAAGTGTGGATCAACACTATTTGGTGATGGCAGATGAGTGCTACATAAATGACTGTTAACAAAATAATAGAAAATGATGTTTGTATTTGCTAAGTTCATCTGTGGCTTTAAAATGTCCTTTGATGTCATTATTATAACATGTGTATCTGCTGTTTTTGCTTCCCTTGTTCCTATCTACATTCTTTATTTTCTGATTATAACGCCCCTCAAACGTCTTGCACTTTTTTCTACTTGCAGAAGTGTATGTACATACATGTTTGGGGGGTTTCCATACACTCTCATGGAAGTCACCCTTGCTTGACAGATGGCAAAGGCTCTATTTGTTCACATAGAGATAGGCAAGTTGTCTAAGCATCTGACTGGACTCTGCTAAGATTGTGCTGACACATGAGTCTGCATCAAACACATTAACGTAATTCAAGACTAATGCACTATATTAATGTCCTTATGGTGATGTGGTCAATGTTAATGCAATATTAATAATGCAATTAATGCCATATTATCAGGCTTTATCAGTAACAATCTATTAGGTGCCGGATGGTGTGGTGGATGTGTGTAGCAGCTTTAAGACAACAACACAGACGCACAGACGGGCTCGTATTAAGGTGGCTGCCAGTGTTCTACCAATCCCCCATAAGTCTGTGTGTCTTCACTTGTGTGTGTGTGTGTGTGTATGAGAGAGAGACCAACTAGTCATCACCTTACTCAGCACAAGCCGGCCTTGGTGCCTACCTACCGTCTCCTTCTGTGTCATCTTCTGAGATTGGAGAAAAAAATGCAGGATAACAGGACAGGGCAGCGGAGACATTAGATTAGATTATATAACAGTCATCATCTGCCGGCCAGCTACATTAACAGGATGGATCACACAGCCTATAAGAATTAAGAATCACTCTTACTTGAATAAAAACACTAATTAAATAAAGTTATGGGGAAATATAATGCTGCTTTGTTTAGATTTACAATGGATGAACCTCATATTGTCAACACCTGCACAATGAAATGCAACCAAATACAACAACAGCACAAACTGTGGCCTCCTAGATTACACTTAGTTTAACGCCTTTCTTTATGCAGCCTCTGCAGCAATTGAACATTATATGCCCCACAAAGGTATTGTTTCCTCTAAAGCTTTTGTATTGTATTGCATTACAGGTGTTCTGGTTATTTAGGCATACTGTGGGAAAAGCTACAACTGCAAGAAAAGTCCAACAAATCTCAGCAATGTTTAAGCTTGTACGTATGACATATTGGCACAAATAATAAATGTTGAGTGGAGCGAAGACTTTAAGAGTGGTTTTTAATGAAAATGAAGTAAACATTCATGGAAGAATTTAGAAGAGAAGCCAGAAATGTGCTTATCTGGGCTTCAGTGTGTTGGTGTCTTTCTTTCTGTGTATGGCTTATCTATAATAATCAGTGCCATGCTCATTCTCAGACCTTCAGGATGTGCAGAACAGTGGCGTCTCTGTCAAACCCACTAATGAGAAGCCTTAATTGGTTGTTCTGGTGGGAGAATCTGCTCATTAAAGTTAGCTAGAACTAACTGGAAGCCAGATAAAATGGGTGCAGAATTTAGCTTCGCTCCCTCAGTTTTGCCACTGTTATGTAGAAAGCTTGTCATTTGAGGTCTGTATGCTTCAAGAATTTATGATTTGGAATATATTCCCAGTAACTTTATATTTGTATTGGTTTATTGTTGACATTGCAGCGGAAACCATAGAGAATTGAATGCAGGTTAGCAGGTGTGCAGATAATATTTAGATTTAAATAGAGGGAGTGTAATTACTGTCTGTGGTCTGTATTGGACCACATACAACACATCATTTATCCTCTCCTCCTCTTCCTCAGCATATGAGAGGTGGAAGGACAAGTTAAGGAGATACATATGTGGACCAAAATAGGTGAATAGATTGACAAAAGGAGAAATGGAAGAAGACAAAAAGAAGCAGAGAGGAAGTGACTCACAGTCAGGCAGAACACGGGGAAAGAGAGGCTGAGTGAGAGCGACAATGAGAGGGAGAGATATTGCTTAACCATTCGGAAAGGCTATGGGAACATCCCTGTGTGTGTGTGTGTGTGCGCGCGTGTGCATTTGTGTGTTTTCATCCTGACCCCGTTGGTTCAACAGCAGCAAAACGCGTCACATCAGCACACGTACTACAAGAAAGTCCCACTGTCCCATTTACGTCTCTATGACATGACCTGACACTGGCTTTAAGCTTATCTCCTTGCCCTTTTTCTAGTCTATGAAAGCGTTTTTTGTTATTTTGCAGGTTCCAGGCTTTCATCTCCTGTGTGATTGCAGTGACACCAGAAATAGTCACAACAATTATTAAGGTGGACATATTCTACAGTGCAGCAGTCAGCCGTGATGGACGAGTATTAGCCTCTAGCTTTCAGGGCTGTTCGGCCAGCAGGCACCGCAGGGTCTCTGATTCAAACAGAGAAGATCAGAGAGGCCTGAATGAATGGACACTGTAATACAACGTTCAGCTTATTACCCTTACAAAGAGTCGGAATGGGGGTGGGTGGTGTTAAAAAAGTGAGAGCGATAGAGATGTAGAAGATGTGTAATAACAAGGGAGGGGAAGATGTGTGTATATAACAATGGGGGGGGGGGGGGGACCTATATAACAGCAGCATCCATTACGCTTAATAGAGTGAAATGAAAAGAGCCTCAAGTGTTTTGGAATTGTGAAGATTATTTGAGTCATATGTTTTGTTGAACGAGTGGGTCCATTAGAGGAGATCAGAAAATTCCTTGTTTTACATCCGAGAGTACAAAGTGTCTCCCCTGGTGAGTATCCAGCTCTGGAAGAAAAGATAGAATTATAAAAGACAGAGGGAAAAAGAGAGAAAGAACGAGGCAGAGTGAGTGGGCCTGTGGGTTTGGCAGCACTCCAGACATGGTTAAAAACAGATTAATCAGCACAGGGTCACATTCTCACAGAGTGGGGCCGGGACAACGCAGTGCAGGACGGGGCACGGGCTCCATCTTTGAAAGACCACAACTTAGGGAGCAACATGAGGAAATCACATCACAGTGACTCAGATAGGCAAAACGGATAATATTGTGCTTTAAGTGTTATCTGATACAAACGTCCTTTTAACTGGTGCTAATGTGCTCAGATGTCGCTGCCTTACTATTGGAAATGAAGCAGATATCAGCCAGTCACTTCTTTGGTGTTGTAATAATTTGCACGTCGATTCATATTTCCCTTGTGTATGTGTATTAAGGGAGGAGATTGAGAAACCAGCCAAGAAAAGGTGGGAAACCAAAACAGTCATAAAGAATGTGAGAATGAGGGCAGGGAAAGTCTGTGGATGAGCGTTACTGAGGTAAAAAGACGAAACGGGATTGAACAAGAAAACGTCTTTATTAGTGGCCTTTGAGGAATTTGTAGAACCTAGTGAAGTCTATGTTCTTGTGGAGTTTGAGAGAGAACAAGTATCAGTCTAAATAGTGTCTGGTCAAACGTATCCATGGTTAGCAGTATCTTAGCTGGACATGTTCTTTTCATTTCCAAAGTTGTAAATGTATGCTTTTTGTGGAGCAATTTGAAAACAATTAGTTGCTTGAGTCATCTTTTGCTATAAAGTAATAGGTTGGTGTTAATTAAACGTGTTAATTCTTTTGAAGCCAAGTGACACAAACTCGTATATTTGGGCAGAGGAATAGTCTCGTCATCTGAACCAGCTTTATCCTCAGGGTCACTGGGGGCCTAATCCAGCTATAATGGGTGAAGGCAGGGAACACCCTGTATTAGTCGCTAGTTCCACTCAGGGCTGAACATATATAGACAAACAATCACTCTCAATGGACAATTTAGATGAACCAATTAACCTATCAGTGCATGTGTTTGGATGGTGGGGGGGGAACTGGAGTACCTGGAGAAAACCCACGCAGACACAGAGAGAACATGCAAACTCCACACAGAAAGGTCTGGTGTGGGAATCGAACCAGGGTCCTTCTGTCTTGTGAGGCACGAGTGCTAACCACTGCACCACCGTGCCGCCCCAATAGGAATAGTGTGTGGTTTTAGCAGAATGTGTTTTGGTCTAACAAAGTGTTTATTTTTTTAAATGTGAAAAGCATCTAACTAAATACTAACCATACCAAATACTTTTCTTCATAATGAATTAAATCAAATTGAGGGATTACTTTGTAATAAGACAAAACTAGAAAAGCATTCGGAGAGCATAGACTCTGCCAAGGCAGATCAGCCCCTCTCCTGAAAAACACCCCCACACACACACACACACTCACACACTCTCTCACACACACACACACTGATCACTTGTTCCTTGTGCCAGTATTAACATTTCCTGAAAATTTCAGCCAAATCTGTCTAACTTTTTGAGTTATCTTGCTACAAATCACACCCATGCACCCCCCCCTCCCCACACACACACATCGATCACCGCCAACATTTAATCATTTGTTCCTATATCAGCATTTCCTGAAAATTTCAGCCCAATCCGTCCACAACTTTTTGAGTTATCTTGCTAAAAAAAAACAAACAGACAAACCTCAGTGATCACATTACTCCACCATTCCTTGGCAGAGTAACAATGGGCGCCATGGTTAAGAAACGAGATGCTTAGTGTTGACAGCCGCGCTCAGCAGAAGCAGGCCATTTTACTTATTCTTTTATCATACAGGATATTATCACTGAGAAACGAAGTCTCATTTGCAAAAGAGACCTATTTCATACAAAAAAAAATAAAGCAAAAAACCATATTTTTGGAACAGACCATCTTAACCCTTGTGCGGTCCTTCGTAAAAGGCACACTGGCTGTGTCCTACAATTGGGTCTTAAAGAGCCAGATTTCAAAGTTCAGTTCCATAGACTCATCACCCCACCCCCCAAGGATATTTTACTGTTTTCAGTAGTAAGCAATGGCACCATACAGTACGTACAAAAAGGTAAATTTTTTAGCCACCGGGTCACTGTGACCCGAAGGACCGCACAAGGGTTAAAAGAATGTAGTAAGTTCCAAACTGATTGAATGGTGCTTGGCTAACAGAGGGTATGGGGTTGTTTTTAGTGAAAACACTTGTAAAGATGGGTGCATTTCAATTGATAAATCGCAAATTTCAAGTATCACCAGCAGGGCTAGAATAATGTGTTTGTAGGGATGTTTTGCTATTTCCTGTTTTTGTGTTGACAGGGACACAGATACTGAGACGAATGTGTGTGTGTGTGTGTGTGTGGGGGGGTAATAGAGATGGAGGGGTGGGGGGGATCAACATGTGGGAAACATGAGGAGGGTTTGAAGCTGTCCACACTTCCTGTTTCCTGGTTAGGGTTCACAGGTCACCGGCCTGGGATTAGCTGATACTGGGTGCCTGAATAATCCGTCTGGTCATGTCATTGACCTCACAGTGCTGCGTAAGAAGAGTGGGTTGGAGTGGCACATTTAGCCTCATGACTCTAGAGTGTTTGTGATTAGACAGCACATCCTCGCAGTTATTGAGAAAACAGTCGGTTTCTAAAAATGAGGACATCGTGTAGTAGTCATGAGGGACTTGCTAATTTTAGAGCAGTGGGTTAAGGTTAGTCTTCATTAGGCAGCTCAGTTGGAGTGCTTTGTATTCACGCTACCACATTATTGAAAGAAAGTGTTTGTAACAAAGCATTATTGAGGAGATACAAACACACAGTAAACACTTTGATGCTGCATTTCACGTCATAGTAACAACAGGTTTTTTTTTTTAAATTCAAACTCTGAAGCTGATTAGATCCATACTTCTGACACTCACATCTATGTTTGCACAATAAAACCAGACTTCCTGCGCTAATAATGACTGTGATGGCCATGAAGTCATTTGTTTTGCTAAGGCACCTGTTGTCACCACCCTCCATGGGATGTAGGTTGCCATAGTAACACCACACCCACTATTACTTGAGAGAGAGAGAGAGAGAGAGAGAGAGCAGTTTGAGCTGTGTGGTTTCACTGTTGGTTTAACTCTCTTTTCTTTTTGCACATACACACACACACACACACTTGGTCCAGAAAATGCTAGCTTTAATTATTTCTTCTTTTCTGTCTCTCTCTCACTCACTCACTCACTCACTCACTCACTCACTCACTCACTCACTCACTCACTCACTCACTCACTCACTCACTCATCTCCTCATGTGCACTCGTGTGACCCACCCATACTTTCGCCCTTTGTCTCTCAAACACACTCACACACTAAATCACTCACACGCTCACACAGACAGGGCACTTGCGCCTGACTGCTTTAATCGCTGAATAGGGGAGTTTAGCGCTCGACAATAGTAGTTATGAGCTGACCCATTATTCTCACCCACACGAAGAGGGATTGGAAGTAGAAGATAGAGTGCATATGTTTTATTTGTTTTATTATTTTGGGTTTCCAGGTATACACATCAGACTTTTATGTGATTTTCCTTGTGTTTTCATCCTTTCAGCTCATATTTAGTTTTACTCCGTTAATAGTAAATGGTAGTTTGAGGATCAAGTTTCTCTTTTTTTTTTTTTTTTTTTTCATATAGTATTCAACTTCTTTAGGTCTCAGGAGTGAAGTATTGATAAATAGCTGACTTTTGTATAATATTGTTTCCCAAAAGATCCTGTTTATTAAAGGTGTGTCATTTTTTTAATGTTTGTACACCTTAAACCACTTGAATAAGGAGAAAATATTAACAAACTTGCAGTTCTTTTTCATTTTTCATGTGGTGATGTCAGTTTTATCAAATTTTACAGGATTTTATTTGTTTCATTCAAATACAATTATTTTTCACAGCTGGTTTAATAGTTTTGTAATTGCTTTAAGTGTAAGAGTGCTGCAAGAGTGGAGTCACGCAGCAGACAGCAGCACTTAGAAGCTGACGGTAATAATACAGTGACAGAGCTAATGATACAGTGTTGGTGATTTAAAGCATCTCTTATGCGCTGACCTTTCATTTGCTCAGTCACCAGCATGCAAATCGAAGGCAACAAAAAGACACTAAGGAGCTTTTGTGACGGCACACGTGTTGTTTTAAGGGCAATGAAATGCTAAAATGGGGTGTAGCTGGGAGGAGAAGCAGAAACAGACAAACGGATGAATGGGCAGACAGACAGTCACACAAACATACACAGGGATTATCCTTTGTGTAATCCCCAGTTTGAGGGTCAGAGTGCAGTATAAATGGACAGACATGTTCTGAATTTTCACACCACCGTTACGCATGTGTGTGGGTGTGTGTGTGAGGATGAGAGGACACACGATTAGGTGTGTGTTTGTCATTGATTTAGTGCATGTGTTTCCATCTTCAGAGCCTGTTTCTAAGTGTTTGCATGCATGTCTATAGGTTTTCCCGCAGGTTTCCCATCTGTATGTTTGTGTGTTGCATCCATGACTCATTGCGTGACAGATGGACAGATCATACAAGAGAACAGCACAGATTACTACAATGTGTGTGTGGGGGTCTGTAACTGCCGGCTATTGGACTGTAGCTTGAAAAGCTGTGTGCTCGTTGCCTCACTGTTGAGCAGCAGCATCAGGAATGTCCCAGTGGAACCTGCAGGATTAGAATAAAAACTTTTTAATTCATTAGTCAGAGATATGAAGTGATACGAAGAGTGCCCGGGTTATAAAGGTGACAATCTGAATGGTCCCACACCGGCAACTGCAAGCCTCACTGTAGTATAGTTGCAGATCAGCAATGGCTTGCAGCTGAGCGGTGCGGGCCAGATGATATGGAATGGATCTGGGGCAAAGGTTGAGCCTGGAGAGTAGAAGATCTGGGGCAAAGGTCGTGGCAGGTTGTGACAAGAATAACATTAAGACATTATCAACTATGTTTGTAATGCAGCGGTTCTCAACCTTTTTTGGTTCATGACCCATTTTAATCATATCTCTCTCTCTCTCTCTCCATATATATATATATATATATATATATATATATATATATGAAATTAATCAGTTACTATACATTTCAGGTGACCCCAATTTGAATTTAATGACCTCAAGTTTGAAAAATACTAATGTAATAATTTCTTAAGCAAAAATGGCTCAAATGAAAGTAAAGGCCATCAGGAGATGTTTTAAAAGGCATAATTCCATTTAAAAATGCAAAATATCACTAGCGTACTGCAAGGTGTGAGGACATTCAGGATACACTGCAAAAGCAATGAAATCTGATCAGGATCCATTCACAGGTGTTCAACTGTTCACATTCTTTTAGCTTTCTGAACATTGATGCATCTGGCGGCATATTGAAGTGTTTATTACATATGTCATGTGTTCTTTGTACTAGTTTTCACTGCTAAATCTGACATATAAAAGTGTTTTAAAGCTTTTGGAAAAAGCTCATGAAGTGCTTCAGATGTGTGTTACCAGAGCAATACACTGGCATCTTATTTCCTTTGTAAGAAAATATCAACATTACAAAGCCAACCTGAAATTTAAGATCACATTTAAGGCTACAGATCAGTCATTTCATTTAGAATGAAGGGGTGAGACCCAGTCGCATGTCATCCCTCCAGACACACGAACGCAGATGAATCCTAATACTAGGTATGAACGGTTTTGCTCACAGTAGGCCAATCAGATTGTTCACACTAATTGCTAATACTTCTTTCGGGACAGTGGTGTGATTATTCAGGAGTTCACAGGTGTAGAGTCAGTGCTAAGGTGCATTGAAGCTGTTCTTGAAATACACTTTAAATTGGTTCCTCTTTTTAATATCTGGCTTTGGCTTTTGGCAATTGTTTAGTTAAGACCACCATTAAGAAATTACAAAAGTTTTTGGCAGTTTTTGGACCAAACAAAAAATCAGTCAAGACAATAACTGGGAAATAATCATGGGTTTCAGCCATAGAAGTGATGAATTCCAACTCTTCTGTAAATGGAAATGGGTTAAACACGCTCAAGTGATGGATTGTAAGTTTTGAAATGTCATCGGACATTACTTTGCTTCCATGCTTGTAAGCTTATATGTTTTTACCCTGCCCTCGAAGGGGAGAGGGGTATTGTTTTTGGTTCTGTTTGTCTGTCAGCAGCTTTACAGGAAAAGTCTAAGGTAGTCCAGAATAGATCCAATTAAATGTTGCGGTGAATGTATGTCAAAGGTCACAGTCAAAGTCACCAAAATGTGTTTTCACAATGATAAGAGATAGGGCAAATCAGATCAAGTGTGTTTGTGTGTGTGTGTGTGTGTGTGTGAGAAGGGGGGGGGGGGTTCCTAATGGTATCCTGCAGGTCATGACCTACAGTGACTATAAATTTATACCTAATGCAACCTTATTAAAAAAAATCCAAACTCGCAAGATCAAAAACACATCCACATTATGAATAATACCACCATGAGAGAATAACACCCCCCTAGTCAACACAGACGTCACCAACAGGCTTTTCTCATTGAATCAAGCCAATCAGACCCTTGTTGATGGGATGTTTAGGAATTTTGGAAATAAAATCAAGTCCGAAACTAAGCAAATAAGTAGCGTGTTTGGGTCATTTTGTGCTCATTTGTTACCCTGTGATACCTTGTGTATAGTTGTAGTGGGATATAGTGTTCCCTCTTCTATTGCCTTGATGGCGCATCAGGTTTTTTTTCTCTTGGGTAGGGTACGTCAGCGAGGATGAGAGCAGGGAGGGACATGAAGCTGCTGCCATTCCTGTAGATCCACTATTTCATAGCAGCTGTGGACACTTTGAAATGGGCTTAGGCATGGTAATAATCTCCATTGTCACTTCTACGCTTGCTCACTAATCTGTATTTTTGCTACGGTAATCTCTTGTCTCCATGGGGATTTATTGATGTAAAGTAGACCATGAACACTGTTGCCATGAAAACCATTTCCTCCCGTATCTGTGCCCTCTTTTCCCCATAGACGGGGTCGCATGACTTTACTGGACTACAAAAGTGTCTACTACATTAGATAATACCAGAATGTGATTTTTAAACTCTAGTTAGTGTTTGTACTTCTGTGACTTTTGCACTCATTCCTTTGCCTGTCTCGTAAAATTTTATCTCTTTGCCACAAGCCAGGTCAGGAAGTTGTTGTTGCTATGACGACAACCCTTAAAAGGTAGACAGACAGCAGTAAAATTGTAAAAGTGCGAGAGCGCCACATTTTGCACATATGTATGGTGTTTGTGACTGTTGGAGTAGTTGGAGGAAAACAAAAGCTGAGCACTAAGTGTGGTGATATACATAAACTCCTAAATTGGCAGTATGGTCAGTGTATACTTGGTGTCTGCAGGTCTGGAATCCTAAATACACAATAACTTTCAAACTATATAATTCAGGTTTGCATAAATATAGTGGTAAACATGCGAGAAGTATCAGAAACCGTTTCAATTTGAATACAAAATAATGTGTGTGTGTGTGTATGTATATATATATATATATATATATATATATATATATATATATATAGTTATGTATAATATGGGATTAAATTGAGGTGGGTAGAGGAAAGATTTTTTCTACAATTCATATAATATAATTCATAAAAAATATTAAAGTCCTGTCCATCTATTTGCTGATGTAATATTAAGATATGCTTTTATACACTTTCAAAATGGTAAAAAAAAAAAGTCTCCACATAGATTTTACTAAGCAAAATATAAGAGCCTTCCACTGGATAAGTACTTCAGTGAATTATGGTACTTAATAATAATGAATTGGGATTTATATAGCTCTTTTATGGCTACTTCTAGTGCTTTACATTAGTGACCCATTATTCATTCGCTCTCACATTCTCACTCTGGTGGTGGTAAACTACATCTGTAGCCACAGTTGTCCTGAGGCAGGCTGGCGTTTTACGCCTACGGCCCCTCTGACCGCCACCAAACATTCATACAGTAGTGTGAGTAACACTGGAGGCAAGGAGGGTGAAGTGACTTGCTCAAGGACACAACGGTCTGGAATTCGAACTGCCAACCCTTATGTTATTGGACAACCAGTTCTACCGACTGAGCCATGACCGCCCTTTACTTCATTCATGATGGCATTGTGTAAGCATTGCATCATCAGACTGTGTATGAAGGTTATTTATTATTATTATTTAGATTATATTGAACGTTATTTAATCAGCTAATATACCGTCGTAATCTGCATATTTATCTTCTGGGATGGTCTTGCTAATGTTAGTAGTTTAGGAGACGTGTATCTCAATGTGATGTTCCACACCTACATAGTCTTGAGAAACAGTCCAAAAAAGTAATTGTTCAAATGCCTATTTTCTTTCAGTTTTTGTGGATACTCAGTCAAGCCTTCAACTTTGACATTAGTTTTTCCACCACTACTACACGTCCAGTCAAATTGCCAGACACTTACAATTTGTTGAATTGAATTTTCAGAACATAAAGCTTTTCAAAGTCGACCCCAAACCCACTTTATGTGTCTTCCTCGTTCAATTCCTTTGGCTCCGCTCTTCCCTTTCACATACCGTTTCTCCACCTTCTTCACCATCTCCACCCCCACTTTTGTTGTCTCTCATTTTCTGCCCTCATTTTGCAAAGCATCAGTCCCGTGGGGAGGAGGCAGGCGCAGAGCTCCAAGGACCGAGGAGAGAGGATGGAGGAGAGAAAATGGCAATGACAGTTTGTAGGGCAGGCATTTGCTGAGAGGTGGGAGGCGAACGTGAAGAAAAGAGCAGGGGGATCTTGTCGGGAACAGAGATAGAAGAGGAATAAGCAAGTCATACAAAGAAAGTGAAGAGAAGAGGCAGAAAAGGAAAGAAGGTTAAAGTGAAAGGAAAACATCACCTTTAGGTAAGGCTGATGGTTCTGTCCATCTGCTCCTTTGATTTTAACTTCAAAATGAACAGGACAGATCTAATACACAGATGGGTTTTCAATGTGTAGCACTTTGTCTTGCATGTTTGGATAAGTACATTACTTGAACATTGCTTATAGACTGTGGAATAGCAAGCATGGAAGATCTGGATGAAATAACAACCAGATAGTGTGACGCTACACAAGGAAACACGTGCATTTAGCAGATCTGACCTGATGAGAAACTCTGCTTAAGCCCATTTGTTTGAACTACTGTTGTAGTGCAGTCATACAGCAGAACACTGCACATGTGTGTGTACGGACAGTTTCACTGCCATAAACCAGTCTGTCAATGTGTATATAAGTAGAGTAATAACGCTCTTCCTATTGTATCTGTGGACTGTGGGAAGAAGACAGAAAGAAGGGGGGGGGTTTAGGGGGACATAATGCAAGTGGGCGATTGGAGGGGGATTGAAAAGGGGCCCGGAAGAAAGGGATTGAGAGAGGAGAGATGAGCGCAGAGATTTAGATGAAAAAGAGAGGCACCATGGACAGGCAAAGAGAAAGAATGAAAGGAGGAGAGGGTGAGTTAGAAAGTTGTGAGAGAGGTAGAACAAGGTTTCCGGTGTTAAACCAATGTAGAAAAAAGAGGGCAAGTTTAAAGCAGGCCTAAGTGCCCGTGACCAACATCTTGCAAAAAGCTCCAGCCTGATGCCAGCTCACACACATACTGCGAGTTAGGTCATTGACAAACACTGCCTCAAAAGAGTAGAAACTGCAGAGAGAAGCTGCTATCATGCTATCATTCATTTTGTTATCAATTAGTTTAGTGAGATTTTGATGAGGGCTGTTAAATTAATGCATTAATTAAGATTTATTAATTACTCGGGATGGACCTTTGGTCCAAAACACTATTAAAAATTCACTACAAACTATTTGAAAAACTAATGTGTTTCCACGACCCTCCCCCCATCGCTGATGTGTGCCTCCACCCCCAAATACATACGCGATGACAGAAAGGGTAAAAGAGGTAACCACACGTTTACTGAATAAACAAGATTACAAATCACACAACAACAACATGTTGATTTTCCCCGAACAATTCATCTCATTTTCTGCATGAAACAAGTAAGGCTTTTAAGTTTGAAATCGCAATCGAAGCCAACACTATATTTCATTTCATAGTCACATGAATCTATGCCAGGTTTTTATTAAAAATAATAATAATGAAAAAAAATAACATGTCCACATGTTCGGGGTGGAGGCGTGTGTGCAGCCTGCTTAGAACACGTGCTCTAACGGCACAGACGTTACGGGCACAGAGAGGCACGCACTCACCAACTTTGGTGGGGTATTTGTTTTAGTTGTGCATCTTTCTTGTGTTTGCAGTGTTTTGTCGATTTGGTGAATTTGCGCCTGTTGGCCACCATATAATGCAAGTCAACACGCCATTCTTTCCAAGTGAAACACAATACAAATAATGCAGCATTCGAAATTAGTATTCTATATTCGAGCTTGTCACGAATATTTGAAAATCATGTCCCATGACTGTTAATTACAGTCATATTTAGTGCCTTTTTTATTGCATTAATGTCATTTTTAATCTCTAACTTTCCTATTTCTATTTGTGAGTTGTCTTTTTGTTGTGCTAACTTACAACATTGTGATGTGTTGGTTTTATTTGTTTCACATTATCTGAAGCACAGGAAAACCAACAAGTTTAGTGTTCAATACTTGTATTGCTAAGAAAAGGGTTCTTACTCTTTTTTTGTGTTAGTTTACAGCACTTTATATGGACTTCATATTAAATTTTATTTTCTCATTATCTGGAGGTAGATAAAAGAACAGCAGTTTTCCCCCTGGTGATGTAAAGGTCACAGCACTTGGGACCAATGTCAAATATAGAACATTGGTTGAAGTCTGTTAAACACAATAACTGCCTTTATAAAGCCTTTTATTTGTTAGATATCAAGCTTTTGATTTGCCACAATAATGTAATGAATTGAAATTAAAGCTGAAATAAAATAAGAGATTAATTACATCAATAAATTACAGATATAACTAATCAAATGTTTGTATTATTCACAACAATAATTGTGATTTAGGGTATTAATGGTTTCTTTATTTTGTCTATAAAATGTCAGGAAATAGCTCAGGCAAAGGTTAGAAATTCAGAATAAAAGAACGCCAACACATATAAAGGAAAAGTAACAAACCCTCACATTTGTAATGCAAGGATTTCAATTCACTGAAGGAGGTAATGTGCTGTGAATTACTGAATCACATGATGAGATCATAAAAGTGAAATCATGTTAGTCAAATAACTGAAGATATATTACAACACTACTAACCACACACACTGATGATGCATATTAATGTGCCACCCTGTTTAAAAAAAATAAATAAATCAAAAACATCCAAGCCAAGATCCTGTAGTCATGTGGGACATGTGGGGGCTGCCATGTTGTCTGCGTGATGCAATTTAAGGGGCTGGGCTCAGTACATAGATATAAACATGTATACATGGTTGACATGAAATTACTTATTAGAAACAATCTGATCAGAAAGATTTGAGCACAGATGTCTGATGTCTGAAATCACATTTGGTAAAAATGTTTACTTTGGGTTTAAGGTTTTAGTTTGGCTGAAGACTGAAGGCAGGATGCATGACCTATACACAAACACACACGCCTACAATGGGGTTATTGAAACACTTTAGCTTCATAAATGTCTTCAGTGTCCATCTTTGTGTAGTTGATTACATGAGAAGTTCACACAGAATCTCTACAAATACACTGTTGCACAAACCATGACATGTCGTCATACTTCATCTATTTCTTACACTCGTATCTTTCAGCAAATGAAATGAATTGCTGATTTTATTTAACCTTTTTTTTTAAAAAAAAAAAAATATTGATTGTTTTGACTGTTTCGGCTTACAAAGCTACTAAAGAACAATATTATGCACTGAATTTCCTTATTGTAATTATGATATAATAATAATAATAGTAATCTTTATTTGTATAGCACCTTTCATACAAGGATTGTAGTTCAAAGTGCTTCACATTCATAGAAATTTACAAGCAATAAAATACAAGTTCATAAAAGGCTGAAGTTCAGAAATTCAGAAATAAAAGTGCAGGGAAAGAACATTTTCACAAATTTGCCTGTGTAATAAGTGATTATACATAATTATAAAAGTTATTGTCAAACGAAGAGAGAGGGAGAGAGAGAAGGCAGAGTATAATAAAAGGGGTTTGTTAACACACAGCTGTCAAAAACATGTTTTAACAATAGGACCTGCTGACAAAAAGAGCAGGGCAGGACAGAGCCAAGCCCAGACCAGGACGTCCAGCGAACCTGTCGGATTAATGCAGGAGTTCCCCTAAATAGTACACTCCCGCCGCAGGTGTCCCTCGTTTGGCTCATCGCATGTAACAGAGAAAGAGAAGCAAGCCTCCAAAAGGGGGCGTGGCCGTCACATTACAAAAGTACAAGAAAACAAAATGCTATGCAAAAATAAGTGAACTTATACAATTACAATAAACACTGTGCAAAAGACTGTCTGAAATGCAGTGATTAAGACCAATAAACATAATTACATTCACCTTTGTTTGGAAAATATTTGACCAATCAGATGAAGTTCGCAGGTTTTCCGCGTACTATGTAGGACTAGTTGTGTGTTTGGACATCACATGTCTCCTATAGTTGAAGAGCACTGAGAGCTGTGTCCACTGTAAGAGTCAGATGTAAAAACACTTTTATTTATCTCTTATCCTTTCATATCTGTGCACTTTTACAGCCACACCTATATGCACACCTCACTATTCATCCCTCCTCTTCCCCTCCCCACCTCATTAGCCGATCATGCGTAAGGAGACCTGTTCTATTTTTATTCCTACCCCCTCCCTTTACTCACCCGCTGAGCTGTGGATGTGTGTGTGTGTGGGTGTGTGTGTGTCCTCTCTTATTGAAGGTGGCAGAGTGGAAAAGGCAAAGTCAAGTGAACCTGGTAAGATGGCCAGAGAGTAAAATTCAGACGATATAATGAATT
Organism: Siphamia tubifer; assembly: GCA_020466265.1. Classification (NCBI taxonomy): domain Eukaryota; kingdom Metazoa; phylum Chordata; class Actinopteri; order Kurtiformes; family Apogonidae; genus Siphamia; species Siphamia tubifer. The sequence continues at coordinate 22,505,432 of CM035805.1, read as the reverse complement.
ATAGAACGGAAGGATGTGGGCTTCCAGAAGAAAAACAAGTTCTGGACGGTGAATGACAATTGACTTGATGAGTGAATGAATCATGGGTAACTCTCAGCCTGCAGCTCTTTGTATACAGGGTAGACAAACACTTCTAACACACACAACCAAAACCATCTGCGCAGACAGGTAGACATGTTTGGAGCATAACTTTGCAAGTTCTGACCTCGACTTGCCCTCCAGACTAACGTCACGGTCATCTAGTGTCATCAGTAAATTAGTGTCACGCTCACTGTATGTGTGTGTTGCAGTGATAGGGTGTGTGTGGACAGTGCTGCCAAAGATATTTGGGTTGAAGAGTGTGTGTGTTGAGCTGCAGGGTGAAACCAGTGACTCACTTATTAAGAATTGAGTAATTTAGCCCCCTCGTGTTGGTGTGTGTGTGTGTGTGTGTGTGTGTGTGTGTGTGTGTGTGTGTGGTGTGAGACCAGCTGTTGACCCAGATTAAGCTCATATGACATAATGACATCTTAAACTCTTGTGTTTTTGTTTACTTCAGTAAAAGAGGCATGTTCAGGAAACAAAAATCTAAGAGCTAATGTTTCAAACAGCTATGAGCTCATGTACTAATGGCTGTGAATTACAAATGGCTCCTTAACTAAAGTAGTGTTTTCCTCTCTATGGGACATAAGCTGATAGTTTTATATTTTCCAGAGATATGTTCTCCTTCATCCCATTATAAAAGCACTGACTCCACTTAACGCCAGAAGGCACATGACCATGTGGCTCATTTATAAAAGATACTGCAGACTAAAATTCAACTTGCATTCTATGAAAAATTAATATTTGTGCTAAAATCAGTGAAGCAGTCAATTTTTTTTCTTTCTCTCAACTCTATATATGAATATAACCGAAAAAAATGACTTCTATATGCTTTAAACTAGTACTATATTAGTTAATGTAATGAATTAATGTGATTTAGAATAACAAGAAGAATTTATAATCAAGGAGAGTTTAATTTTGCTGCATTATTATAGCTTTAATAATATAATTTATAACGCCGTCCTCTCTTTCTCTGCAGGTTGACGTGTCGCCATGACAACAGAAGCAGGCTCTGAGACAGAGGTGAAGGAGAAAGCAGAGGAGTCAGCTGCTCAGCCGGACCAACCAGAGAAGACCTCAGAAGAGACACAGGAAGTGGCTCCTGCTGAGGGAGAGGAGAAGGAAAAAGTGAAGAAGGAGAAGGACAAAGAGAAGGAAAAAGACGGCAAAGGAATATCTCGATACCTGCCAACATGGCTTAAGAAGCAGAAGTCTCTAAGCCAGGTATGGGTGCACGGATAATGTTTTAACTGAGGGCATGTGACTGTTTCAGCCTTGTGTCTGAATAAATGTCTGATGTCTGATTGTAGACCTCCCCGACAAAGGACGTCCCTCCCACAGAGGAAGCTGATAGCAAGGTAACGGAGGAAGAGGAGGGGCTCAGCCCAGAGGTGAATGGACACGCGGAGGAAGTAGACGAGAAGGAGGCGGATAGTTTGGAGCAAGCAAAGGATAAAGAAGCGGAGTCGAAATCCAACACTAGTGCTGACACTGAGGTACCATTTATATTCAGGACTCACGATTCAATTTTTACCAACTGATGTCATTGTTACTTATTAATCAAATCAATTAGTTAAATTGTCAGTGTTGTATTTTACCACATGCAATGAAAGTATTTGTGTCAACTTGTCAAACTGGGAAATAAACTAAAAACTGCAACATCAGATATTCTATCACCAAAAAAGGTGTCCAATTAGGTGAAAGTCAGCTCATAAATAAGACTGCAGATATAGTGGTATTTTCCTGTATTTAATCTTAAAAATAGTTAGTTCCTCTTGTTATGTTATACTTAATTTGATGGGAACAGTGCACATTAATCAATAGTCAATAGGGTTTATTTTCAACTATTGTTAAAAAGTAAGCTAAAAACAGAAAACACCTAGAAAAGAAATAAATAATCTAAAACAGGGTTTAAAATAGAAAATATAATCAACCATAGCACAGTGTAACAGGCACAATCACACGTCTAATACAATATAGATAAATGCATAAAAATTATGACTTATATAAAATTATTATGATTATGAGTTAAGGTGCAGGTTCAGTTGTGATCAGTATTCAAGTGTTATTGTTTACAAGTCATTTTCAGCCGAAGGAAAAAGAAAAGGCAGTTTTTTTTAGTTCTCAAACAGTTTGAGTCATTTTGAATATTTGATTGTGTCAAAGCACTGTTTTCTGAATGTTGAATGATACTTGGATTCCATTCTACTTAATTGTGTCGGAAAATCACACAATCATGTTGGTGGTAGTTGCTGGTAGCTGAAATAGGCATTTAAATTAATGTCAGCTGTTCACATTTGTTAAATTTCTCTTCTCTTCCTCTTTTTCACACCTTTTTTTGTTTTTGTTTTTACAAATTAAGAACTTAAGAATTTTTTACTATGTTCAAAAGTGCTACCTCACAAAATTCAGACTGAATTTACTGTACACTGCTACACATCAACGTATTCCTCAATGACATCAACACATCATTGTGGCCCTTCTCATATTAGTGCTCTCTGTCTTTCTGTGCTGTTTATGTTTTTGGGACTACATTGACTACTGATTTTTCATCTGAGTTGAATGTTGTGCACTACAGTGAGGTAAAGTTATTGCCAAAGCCAACTGTACATTGATGGAAAGTTATTTCCCCAAAACAATTTTCTGCTTTTGTCTGTCAGGCACATATTGCTCTACACACACACACACACACACACACACACACACACACACACACACACACACACACACATACACACTGCTTCAAATAATCTGAGCCCTAAAATCTAATAATTTACCATATCAGGATCTGCACTTTATACCAAAAAAAAAAGGGAAAAAAGAAAGCTGGATCCCCACATTCTTGTGCCAGAAAGAGAGTTGAAAAGACACACAAAGCCATTCTCCTTGACATAAGCACATGTGTTCCATCTAGTGATCACATTTGGCCATTTAGGCCCACCCACTGACATCACCATTTTTAGCAATCAGGCCAAAAGAAACGCCTGCATTCTCAAAGTATTGCATTTTCTTCTTTGTGAAATCAAGGGAAAGTACTGAAAAAGAGAAAACCATGGTAAGAGAGTATGAGTAAAGCAGGGGTCCATAAGACTTAACTCTGGACAGTTTTTGAATATTTCAGTCAGGGGTTTTTAAAAGCAGGGGTGGGGGGGGTGAGTGTGGCTTTGTATGTCGCGGTTTTTAACTTCTTCATTTTCGTATTGGTGTGTTTTTCGTCACCTTTTCTCATTTTACCATCAGCCTGCCAAGGAAGAGAAAGCGGAAGAGAGTGCAGAGAAAAGTCCTGAGGAGCCCACGGCAGCCACAGAGGTAGAAGCATCTGAGGAACAGCCGAACGAGCAGAAGAAAGAACAGGAAGAAGAGGCAGCGCCTGAGAAGGAGACAGGAGGAGGAGGAGGAGGAGGAGGAGAAGGCCAGACCTTTGTTTTCCAGTCTCCTTTACGTCTGGTGAGGAAGAACAAGATGAAGCTGGTGGTGTGTCACGTGACTCTGCTGGATGGGACCGCCTTCACCTGCGAGGTTGAGGTGAGACTTAGACACATAATGCAGGATGGGATGTGCTTCATGTATCTGCAGGAGGATGTAAAAACATGACCCGAAGTCAGGTTTTACACAGAGAGCAAAAGACAGATGGCAAAACAATATGTAAAGTTATGTATGGCTCATCAGTTGGCTCATCATCAGATAGTGTTTCATAAAACAACCTATTCTCTGAGCTGTTGACTGACGAGCTGAAAGACACAGGGGAGATGATTCGAAAACATCAGAGGTAGGCTAAACCCCCACCCCTCAACTGAAACCCTGATCTGAATCATACATTATTCTACAGTTTGTCAGTGAATTTGTCTACTGTTAATTTCTGCAGCTCTTTACAAAAAGTGGTGTTTAGTTGCTGTTTCCCATTTGAGACTTGCCATTAGTCTAATTGTCAAACAATTAAAGTGTTTTTAAATCGGATTAATCACGGAGTTGCTGTGGATTAATTTGAATTAATCATGATTAAATCCCATTAATTTCTAATCTATATAATCATGTTTCATTTGGCATGAGCAAACGGACTCAAGAAAGGGGGAAAATATATGTGCACTTAACACTTTTGTTGCAAGCTGGGTGAGACATTAGCCAAAGTGCTAGCAGACAAACGTATGCTTTGCGTTATTGTGGTATTTAAAGATGGAAGCACTTTGGTGAAAAGAAAACTCCTCCCTGCCAAGTGTGCATAATACTTTAAAACAACGGACCAGTTGCCTGATATAAAGGTTCATTTGTACTCATATTTCCTATCAAGAGGGCCAACGTACATCTTACATCTTAATTGGGTTGATTCTGCCGCCTGTCATTCCCAGATCATCTTCCCATTTGCACATGTATGACCCTAACTCTATTTGGACAGGTTGCCCCAAATGTGTTGCCAGACACATTCAGAATCATTGTGTGTTGTAGGTGGGTAAATTGTGTAAGAAATGTAAATCACATTAATCATGATGATGGATTAGTCCACCTTAACTTGCTAATTTTGATAGCCTAACTGATTATCCAGTCAATCTGTGTCTATTGCACTGACCTTTTTTTTTTTTTTTATCAAAAACCAAATTTTCCTCTTCTCATGCTTTAGAAAATGTGCATAAAATCAATTGGATTAAATGTACTAAAAGTGTGACTGAATGTGCCTGAATATACATTTTTGGCAACATCAGAGTCACACAACTTGGTAACAAAGCCCTCCCACATGTCCCTTAAATGAAATGGTATTCTCGGTAGGGTTTTTTTTTTTTTTTTTTTTTGGAACTATTGTGTTATGGTTGATGTGTGTGAAATTGTAAAAGGAGATCGTGGACATTGTGGAGAATGTTTTTGGATTTACACATTTGTCACGGTTCCAGATAAAATATTCATAGTCAGTGAAAGAGCGACTGGATGAATACTTTATCTAGGCTTGTAAAGGCTCCGAAAACCGAGACGAATCCTTCATATAAAGGTCGTCACTCTCAAATTTCTCTGCAAAAGTCTTTGGAAAAATAAGCAGAACACATGCATATTAATGAGAACATCTACAAGTAATTTTTTTTTTTTTTTCATACGACGGTTTCAACTGTCCACCGATAATAAGGATTGACACGCTGTCCGTCTTATGTTCTTCCACCAGTCAACTAGGCCACACGTGAGTGGCACTGTGTCAGTGATGTAATGACTAATAGGATCTGATGCGTTTGTGTGCATGAGCGTAGAAGTATTTAACTTTCTGACTCAAAGTGCAGTTATGGCAGAAGCAGCAGCTCGCATAGTGGAGTTTGGGCGTGGTTTAGGGGATAAATGCAGGGCAAAGCAGAGCACGCCGCAGGGGCTTGTCTGGTGACCACAACACACACAAACCTGGCAGATTATAGGGGTCCCACCAGATTAGTTTTTCCTGCATCTGCTACTCCCTAACGAACACGTGTACTAGACCCCTCCTGTCTTTACACATCTAAACATACAAGTACAAAAACACATACTATCACATGGCGCTCACACTGTAGTCACAGGCTTTTTTTTGGGGTTTGTTTTACTATTAAAAAGGCTGCAGTGGGCAACTCTTAACATCTTTCAGAGCATCTGCCCAAGTTAAAAAAAAAAAAAAAAAAAAAAAATCCCTTGAAATCATTCATTTTAATGACAGTATCTGAAACGATTGTGGGTTTGGTTAAAACAAACACATACAGTAAAGGTCAGTTGCAGATAATAACCATAGTAAGAATACCAATCAAGCATTAAAACACATTAAAATTGTGTTATTTTCAGTACGATGTCACTCTGGATTACTCATTCAACCCTCGTTATATACCATCTAATATATAGTATAGTATGATTTAAAATAAATGTTGAAGTGCTACAAGGTTCACAGTTTTAAATACAGTATGGGAACTTTCTAAGTGAGTTTTCCATAAGACACAATAAAAGCCTTGTTGAGACTTGTAAGAATTACGGATCCTGTCCAGTGAAATACTAGAGCCCTTTAAGTCAGAAATGGATACAATAAGTGCTGAGCTTGTATTAACCCTCAAATACCTCAGCAGCAGCTAGTAACAACATAATCTACTGATCTGAAGTGTTTATTAACTTTTGACCCATGAAGCATATCAATACATTAAAATAATGCAGCTTTTTATCAGCATCAGTTGTCTTTTTTTTATCTCATGTGAACACTATCAGATCTTGCAACACTGATTTACTAGTAAAATGCATGTAGATACTGGTTGGAGTTTGGAGATGTAGAAGAGGTTGCTTTTATGGTCAATGATATAGTTTGCTGAAAGGGAAAGCAGTAGTTTTTCTTTCTTTTTTTTTTTTTTTACAATGACCTTTTATGAACATCTGCATAATCAGTAAATTAAGTAGAGGAAAATACCTTATTTTCACCTGCAAAATGCAAACTACAGAGGATTATATTATAATAAATGGTCATTAAAATACTTGAAAAAGGTTAAATGTAGAGGGAAAATTTATTTGACTGCACCACAAAAATAATTCTAGGTCTTTAATGGTTAGCAGCTTAATGTCAAAACAGCAATTATGGGAGTGGACCAAAACAATGCTGTAAACTAAAATGACCATTTATAATTCTCAGAAAGAGTGAATTAGTCTTAAAAGCCTTCCTCTGATACACACATGGGCAAAATACACAATTTGCCTCCAAGAAAAATACAAATATTTAGTATAATGTAACATTATGTGTATTAAGTTGTTATATTATTTAAGTGTTTATGAATGTATGTAATGTGTTTAATATGTCGACATTACTATTACAAATCATTTAATATGAGGGTCAGCAATAAAAATGAGCCACATGCTTCCAAATCAATCAAATCTTTGTCTGCTGATAGGTTGTACGAAGGCTGTCCATATTTGTAACATAATCAGAAGCATGTCATGTTTTCACTGTGTATGCATAAAATATGATGGAGTACAGAATATACAAACTAGTAGTTAAAAATATTTTACATTTCCCGATAGGCGGTTCTTGTTTTTTGCTTTCTGAACTGCAAATAGCCTACTGCAAATCAGTCTGTCATGTTTACCAAATTCATGTCTTAGAACATATGTCGAACATATGTTTCATGCTTTAGTATAACTCTTCAAAATGTGGCCCTTCCCTTATTTTTAAGACACAATGGTTTTCCTGATGTTAAAAGCCTGCTTCAAATAACACACTTTTAATTTCTACAAAAGTAAGTAAAGCAGGTCAAAACGCTGTACATTAGTTTGATATATTTCATATATTAGGTGCTTCTAAATTATACATTGGTGTCCTTTTTTTTTTTTAGCAAATAGTCTTGCATGTATCTCCACAGTCACACACATTTCTATGCAAAGTTGCCAAGAATAGAAATGTGCAGGTTCATTGAAGTAGTTAACAAAGTGCCCAGTTCAACAGCCTTAGAATATGAAAATGAGCATTTCCTCTATTTTTTTTTTTTTTTTTTTTTCGTTAGCGAACTTTAAACTGGCAACCTTTCACTTGTAGCAAACTCAAACCCTAATCTACAGTATGCCAACGCCCATCACTGTGGCCATGTGTCTGCGGACATTTGAACAGTGGCCGCTTTGTCTCTGAAGAGATAACGCTGATACTGCAACTAAGTGCTATTGTCCTGGAGTACACACACACACACACACACACACACGTATCCGTCCGTCCATCCATCCATCCCTCGCTCCACAGTGGCATAGTTAGCTTGGGAGAGGGAGAGATGCACAATGCATTCCAGAGATTAAATTTTCTGTTTTGCCCAGCGGCCGTCCAACACACACAACCTCACACACAGTTTTTCCTAACAAACTGACCGTTCCTCTATCATCCATCTGTCCTTTCTATTAGCCGATGACATGAAAACGATTCCTGCGTAATGCCTAAATACACATTTGATTAGTCGTTTGTGCCTCAGCCAGACGTTTTGGACCTAATAGTGCCTTCAAAGGAGAGTCTTAGTGTCACATGGTCGTAATGCTGTTTCGAAGAATTTCATTAGTATTGGTTACAGCGGGATTTGAGTGTCACACGATCAAAGTAACATTTCATAGGATTTTTTTTTTTTTTTTTTTTAGGTTTCACTGTATTTTATATAGCAGCGTGTGCAAAAGTCAGGCACAGATGCACCAGGGTTAAACACATAAAACAGGCCGCATGAAATATGTCAAGTTACGATATGTGACAAAGTGTGTTGGAAGCTAAACAAAGGCTTTTTCTATTTAGCCCCATACATCAGGTCTTTTTTTTTTTTTTTTTAAGTCAGGACAGTACACACGCTAGCTAAATGCACACTAGCTTATGTCCAAGCTTAATTTTACCCTTGCTCTCAACTGCACTTATTACATGATTTGGGAAGTATCTATACATATGGAGAGAAGCTGAAAATATTAGTGATCGACCAATAGGGAATTTTTTTTTTAGAGAGAGAGAGAGAGGGGGGGGGGGGGGTACCAATAGAGGTCGCTGGTATTTCTAAACCAATATTCTGTTTTGTATTTTTTTCTCTCTTTGTCAAATTATAACAGATGCCAGAATATGTTCTTTACTTACAATTCGAAAAGAAAAATTATGATGGTTAACCTAATAAATATTATTACACCAGAAATATATATATTTTTTCTCAGTATCTCAAAGGACACAGATGTGCCGAACACTTCACCTGCTAGTAACTCATGGCGGGAAAAAAGAGCACATCGGCCAATGCACAGATTGATACAAGAAAAACAATGTAAATATTGGCCTTATATATATCGGTCTGTCATTAGAAAATATAGTGATGAGTATGGAGGTGTGACAAGTGTTAGTTCAGGATGTCAAAGAATCCCAAGATCAACCATATGAGAAGGTTTGGCTTTGTAGTGGGACTTTCTTAGGTGATAAAATCAGCACAAAACCCTGTGCCTGCTTGTGCTATATGTAACATTTTTTTGTCACCATCATACAATCTTTTCCCATGAGAACCGAAGCCCTGAAGTGTTCTTAAAACTACCAGCGTGTACTGCTGACAAGAGCATCACTGCAGCTTGCATAGTTGTGTTCATGATGTTATTTCAAATCAAAAGTTTTAGTTCTGTTATCAGCATCCAAACTCATCAGAACACTGTCAGTGCATCTAATAATGAAAGTAGTTTTAACAGCATCTCAAATACTGAGTTGCTTGTGAACACTGTTACACAAACATGAAGCACAAACTAAAAATAAATATAATGTCCATACAGGATAGCTTACTAACCATCTAGTATTGGATGGGGGAAAGTGTGATGTGATAACAAACACATCCTAGTAGTCAAAGTTATACTATTAATGTCAAATTACCATCTTAGCTAGGCTTATATCTTAACAAAATATTATTCTGGGGGTAGATTTTATACTGCAATGAATCTAAATAGGAAATAGGTTGGAACTGTTTCAACTCCATATTGAGTTTTGTTCAGACAAGGTCAAATCTAAAGTTATAGTTAGCGGGAGTGACTCAGTAGAGTATCAGTGACCCAGTTTGAGCAGCAAAAGTCTACCAGGTTGTGGGTAAACTCTTCCCTTTCACTGAACCATTTATGTACTGAACTCCGTGACTCCCTGCAGACCTAAGAAAACTGTCCTTATGTAGGTTTTTTTTTTTTTTCCCTCCAGTGAGTCATACTGTAATAAAACACACAAGTGGTGTATTTTCTAGGTTCTAATAATTATGTGATTAAAGAGAAGAATAATTATCAGATTAAAACAATATGGTAGCCTGTTTTAGTTTATGAAACTGCACCTCTTCAAACGAGCGAAATCCAGCAATGTGTCAAAATGTAATTGTATATTTAATGATTGCTTTGTTGTCTTCAAATCTATGCATGTACACTTATGACACTTGTTTTTTTTAGAGAAAAAAGTAATGTGCGGTAAATGCTCTGATGCAGTTTAGACACTTTTTTTTTTTTTTTTTTACATTTTTAATATGTTTTTATTTGTCCCACCATGTTAATGTAATACTTCACTGATGGCAGAAATGCACTGCTTGGTACCAAATACATGTTTTGGACAAAGACCTCTATGAAGCGGAGGAGGCACAGTATCTCAAATCAAAATTCTCTTTGCAGCCCTGTTAGGTAATGCCCTGCAAAAAGGCACTGTGGCACACACATACACACACACAAACGGATAGTGAAAGGTCACATTCTTTGGGCGTTCAGAATGTGTGTCCTCTGTCTGTGTGTATTGCGGTGCATGTGTTTGACCAAGTATTAGGAAAATGCCACAGATGTTTCCAGCTGTCCCAGGACGAGAAGAAAAATGCATTCTTTCATCCTCTTTGCCTCCACGTTCACATCCCTCCCCATCTGTACGTCTGTCTGTCTATAATGCCACATGCATTTTGTATGTGTGTGTGGCTGTGCACCGGGTTCTGAGATGCTAAGAGGGGGGTGAAAAAAGCCCAAAAATGCACTATTTAATTCTTTGATTCTTTCTCAACTTTTCCACTCTTTTTTTTTTTTTTTTTTTGTGACCTTCTGTCCATCTGAAGGGCCCCGTTGTGTTTTTGTTGAGTGTATGTACGCGCATACAAGCACGCACCCATGAATGTGTGCTAAATGTCATTGTCATAGTTTAGTGTGAAGGATTTTATGGCCAAGGCTCCCATCGGGCTCATGAAGGAATGTGTTGCCCAGAGACAGATGGAGAAACTGAAGAGAAACAGCAAGAGAATAATGAAACAGATGGAGATGAAACAGAAGGAACAGAGATGCATTGATAAAGAGAGGAGCAGACAGGGAGTGAGGCCTCAGTCGACCAATCATAAGAGGCTTTTAAACCATCACATTACTTCTTAAACGTGTGACACTTCAGAGAAGTATTACAAACACATTTTAATAGTTGTTGATAATGTTTTCGCAGCAAGATTTACTGCACACATTGTAACTCCCTGTCCTGCTTTCTTTCTATCTCTCCCTGCAGAAACGTGCAAAGGGCCAGTACTTGTTCTTTAAGGTGTGTGAGCATCTTAATCTGATGGAAAAAGACTACTTTGGTCTGACATACAAGGACAACCACGAACAGAAGGTATGCGTCAGTTTCTCACACACACACACAATCCTAACAAGTAGATAAAATCAATGTACAGCTTTTGAAAAGATACAAGGCCACTCCGAGTTTCTACACTTCAGCCCTGTTGAAAACGTCTGGAATGTGATCAACAGGAAGCTGGATGGTCACAAGCTATCAAAGAAAGCCTAAGCCGCTTGCATTTCTGCGCCAGAAGTGGCATCGAGCACCCAACAGGAATGTGAAAGACTGGTAGAGAGCATGCAAAGATGAATTAAAAAAAAAAAAAAAAAAAAAGCTGTGATTGAAAAGGGTTATTTCTGAGCTTGTGTGAGGTTAAAACTTGTTTGCTTTGCATTATTTGAGATCTTAAAATCAACAATTATTTTGACATGTCATTTATCGCAATGACTTTGGGAGAAATTCTCTCAGTAGTTTGTGAAATAAGCAATAACACGACTTTTAAGCGAAACATACGTATAATCTGTGATGCTTTGATGATTGTCATTGACTCGTGTAATCTTGTTCACTACAGTGTTGGTTGGATCCTACCAAGGAAATCAAGAGACAAATACGCAGTAAGTTTTTTTTTTTTCTTCTTCTTTAATTCAAGGTAAAACAAATAAAAGTAGCACAGTTAAGTCAGACAAAACCGGAGATATGTGATACCAATCGACACTGGTCTCGCCCCGTGCGAGTGGTTACCAGAGAGTGATCAGTGCTCTTCATTATTTATCATTCTGTTCATTAACTGTGGATAATTTATAAATGTAGGGCAAAGTGCTGCACCTCACCTTTTGTTCACAGTCAACTATCAAGGGTAAGGAGTGGCAGAGCATAAATAAAAGCTTTTTTTTCCCCATGTGAATACCTGCAGCTTGTCTGTAAATACAGAAGAAAGAGTCCAGGAATTGTGCTATTTGAGATTTGACTGATTATTCCCTCATTTATTGCCTGGTGTTATTTTGTTCATACCTGTTGTTGGGTATCATGTTTAGAAGCTTTCTTTATTTTGTTGTTTATTTCTTTTGTTTGGCCAGTTTTTTCCACTTCTTTTTTTTTTTTTTTTTTTTTTATTTAGGTTGAAACATACTCTAAAGTACAGCCTTAAAGCTGCAGTTTTAAGAGGAAGTCTTTGTAAAACCACGTCATTTTGGCTCGTAAAGTGTTATTTTAGAATGAGTATATGCGAGTTACTTTATGTCTGGGTGTGTACAGAATCTGTATGGTTGTGTGTGTGTCAGACTGTGGTGAGCATACATGCCTGTGTTTTTGTGGCTGTGTCGCTGTGTGTGCCTGTGGTTCATGGATGAGTGGAATGCATCTGGCTGTACACACTTGTCTGTGTGTACGTTTGAGCGTCTGTATGTTTATATGGAGAGAGACGCTGAATCACCACTTGTGTCTGTGCACTAATGTGACTTGAATTTCAGTGTGTGTACAGTACCACACAAATGACATGTTTAACACTGTAGGTCTCTAAACTACCACTGGTTTGCTCTTAACTGTCAGCACATACAGAACAGGGCTGGGAACTACACATTTGTAACTTAAATTGAAAAGTCTTGTTTTTCTTGAGTGACTTCTCTGCTTATCCATCTGCATTTTTGAAAATAGTTTACGTACAAGAAAAAAAACAACTTCTCCCACACCTCTTTTGTAGATATTAATCAATAAAATGAAGTATACGTGTAAATACAGTTGGTGACACTTAAAGGATGGTGGAGAAAATAGAAGGAAACCCATATAATAGTGTAGAACTTCCTGACTGAAATAGAAATACAACATATTATGTAATACTGTCACTCATGAAGACTGGCTCTACAGTTTCAGAATTGTATCAGCTGTCTGTTGTTTCATTAGTTGCTATTTAATACATTGGTTTGATAGAATTTTGTGCTCATTTGAGAACAGATTTAAAAGTTTTTCAATAGTTTTTTTTCGAGCAAACCATTTGTTTTCATTGCATGAAAGAAGTTTTAAAGAAAATAACCAAACTAAACACACTGGAAATTACATGAGCATCAAATTGTTCTCAGTTGATGGATGGATGGATGGATCAGAATCAGAATTCTTTATTTGTCACGTGTGGATGAGCATCTACAGTGAAATGGAAGCGACACTCCCTTAAGACTGTGCAAAGATGCAAAATGCAAAATATAACTATACAAATATACACATATAACAATATACAAAAATATACAAGATAAGAAAGACTAGAATAAGAATAAGTGTAAAATATAAAGTAAATAAATTATGAATAAGAATATAGAGAAAAATATGAATAAAAATATAACCTGGAGGTAATATGTACATGGATGTGCATATTACTATATACATGGATGGATGGATATAGGTATTAGTAGTACACAATTGGTATTTGTTGTATCCCATAGCAAAAATCATATCATCTTGATAAGAAACAAATGTAACTTCCACTAAAATTATGACTCTGATTATTTGTTAATTGAATTGAATTGACTTTTCTTGCACCTTATCAATCCATATGAACTTATCGGACAGCTTATCTTGGATGACCACATAACTAGTAATTTACAGTTCCTGAAATTCCAAATAAATGCATTTCATGACATTCATTTTAGACTCGAAATCATCTTGTTATATTGAGTAAAGTGACCTATGTCTCAGCTGCTGCCTAACCTGTATAAATCTCGTGGAACAAAATGTCCACATTAGAAACCAACATATCTGCATCAGATGCAGATATACATTGGGATTCTTCACTTGAATCTCATTCATTCATTCATTTTTTGAACTTGCTTTATCCTCACTAAGGTTGCAGGAGTCTTTGTAGTCTCTCACACCTACTTATGGGCAGGTTACAACTGAACATGTCACCAGTTCATCACAGGACTGACATATAGAGACAAATTTACGTTGATTAACCTATCGGGCAACGCAGTGAATAGTACTTGTGCCTCACAGCAAGAAGGTCCTGGGTTCAATTCCAACACCAGCCTTTCTGTGTGTCCCTCTGTCTGCGTGGGTTTTCTCCATGAATGCCGGCTTCCTCCCACCATCCTCAGACATGCACTGATAGGTTAATTGGTTCATTTAAAATTGCCCATAGGTGTGAATGTGAGAGTGATTGTTTGGATGAATGATTAGCCTATCAGTGCATGTCTTTGGATTGTGGGATGAAGCCAGAATGCCTGGAGAGAACACATGCAAACTCCACACGGAAAGGTCCCACCCTCTCCAACTGGTGTTAGGAATCAAACCCAGCATGCCCTCATTTGAATCTCTTCAAACATAAAGTTGCCTTACAACATTGGAGAGAGAGAGAGGGGGGGGGGGGGGGGGGGGGGGGGTTATTGAATTAACCAAAAAAAATTACCAATGGAACAACTGAAAATTATCTTTGTAAGATTTCTTTAAATAGGATTTTCAAGATCTATTGTCTAAAATTATTTTTTTTTCTTTATCTCATCAAAAACTTAATATTTAGATGATTGTGTCTTATTTTAAGTGCAATGAGATATTTTGACAAAAAATAAGAAAAATACACTTGGTTAGATTTTAATTTTTGCAGTGAATAATGACTGATAGATGAGCTAGATCAGCTGTGGAAATTAACACATGTGTCTACAGTTAGACACACCAATAAAAATGTGACATAATCCTAAACAACAGCTGCGTTCACTGTAATCAATTCATAGCAAAGGTGCAAATTCAGCCAAGAAATAACACTTATGTGTGCAACGCTGAAAGTTAAAACTCCCAAGCTAAGCGCATTTTAGATTCCACTTTGACAGATAAGTGAGAACAAGATTTAAACTCGCTCTTGAAGTCTGGCTGGCTGTGACGGTAACCCAGGCAGAAAAGCTCCAGAGTCTGGATGGAGTCCAGTCAGTAGACCTATCCAGTGTGTGTGGCCTTTAATGTTTAACAGCAGCGCTCGTGTCTTCATAATCAAACTAACCTTTCTTGCATGAGGAGGTGTTGAATGGAATCATTGTACAGTCCGAGTGTATTTACAGCCAATTCAGTTCTATATTTAGGATGAGAACTAACCGACACATGGGTATCATACACTGTTTACTACACAGAAAAATGCTGATGAGTTGTATGAAAATCATTATTACATTGAGTTATATTTTGAGTATTTTACTACAAAGGCAAACAAAATAAAAGACGGGTATAATAGAAGGCCCAGTAAGTTAAATACAGACATTGAAATTATGCCAGTAAGACAAAGACTGAGGACGATTAATAGGTAGCACACAGTTGGACAGAAAGAAGTAGTCATAGGAGACTCCCAAAGCACTTAACGCCAGCAACTGGACCTGCAAATGCAATCTCACCCCTGGAAATGTCGGATACAGCACACATTTGTAGTCACACATTGAGCACTTGGACCAGAAACAGGAGTAGAGCACCTGCGATCGGTATTTTATACTGCTGTAAGTTGAAGTGAGAGAAATGGTGTGCTTTATCTTATTCCTGTCTCAGTTGTTTCCACATTTGGCAGGTCAGTGTCTTTCATTTGTCTTGTTGCTCTGCGATACAGCATAAGACTCTATGAGTATGTGTATGTGCTCACATGTGCATACATCTGTACACATGGATGACCTTGGAAGAGGAAAAGGGGTCTTGGTGTGATGTCAGCTTTTCCCACATGGAATTTTCCACATGCGATGTCCATCTTTTACTGAGTCTATATGTGTATGTTATCGACTGAGAGGAAAAGGAAAGTGAAGGTGACAGCATCGCTTTTCACAGGAAGAGGAAATTAGAAGATTTAGCGACGGAGATGTTCTGACCAAGTCTTTGTTTCTGGTGATAATGATGGAGATGATGAAGATTACAGTTGGGTATTCAGTGGAGTCAGAATGAGGTTATGTAATACCTGATGTGCACCATATTTATGTGTGTGTGTGTGTGCATGAGTGTGTGAGTGTGCGTGTGATGTAGCAGGCTTAGTACTCTAAAAGCTGCTCTGCATTAGTTGCCCTCATTGACACCTGTTTTTTCTCTTTCTCTCTCTTCTCTCTCTCTCTCTCTCTCTCTCCCCTCTCTCTCTCTCTCTCTCTCTCTCTCTCTCTCTCTCTCTCTCTTTCTCTCTCTTCTCTCTCTCTCTCTCTCTCTCTCTCCCCCTCTCTCTCTCTCTCTCTCTCTCTCTCTCTCTCTCTCTCTCTCTCTCTCTCTCTCTCTCTCTCTCTCTTTCAAACACACACAGCAGGGTTATATGCATAAAGGATATATGCAAAGTCCGATAGAAATCCAAATCACACTAATCCAAATGTTTATGTAAAACCGGCAGCCATTTTTGGTGTATTTCAATGTTGAAGTGATGTTCCTCACATATATGATCCACACAGTTATATAACAATCTACTTTTTTTTCTTTTTTTTTTTTCCCAGGCAACAACTGGCAGTTTGCATTCAACGTCAAATTCTACCCTCCTGATCCTTCACTGCTCACTGAAGACATTACCAGGTACAAATGTGCATATTTTTGCTGCCTTTTGGCTTATTGTAAACAGGATCAGCACCAGTACACAAGCTGGCTTTAAGCGTTTGTGTTAATACATATGCATGCACACAGAAACGCGTGGCACGCTTGAAGCACAAAGCATTTAGGTTGGAATGTATGTCTAATGGACCGAGCAACTTCTCTGATGGTTGTAGCTACCAGCAAATCTTAAACCCAACTCATCCACACAGACGTGTATGAACATTTGAGCAGCAATAACTGGTTACACTTGGGTGCTGTTTTTCCTCCAGTGTAGCCGTACACTCTTTTATCTTTTGTTCAGTTTCAGTAGAGGGATTAAATGAATTCCCATTCATCTTTTGCCAGTTTATCACACACGTTGCTATAACTGACTGCATAATAATACTACCATATGTGTGTGTGTGTGTGTGTGTGTGTGTAAAATTACATTTAAATGATGAAATGTCATTTTATTCTGGGTTCGTACACTGTAGTAGCCCACTGAGGCGAGGTCCTATAAATGGATGACTGAAGTTTAAGCCTCCGTGTCATGCTTCCTCTTAAAGTGACTTTTTTTCAGCCAGGATGACACTTCAGAAAGGTTCATACATGAATCTACTTCAGCTCATGACGGACTGCATTTCACCACAGTCCAAGCTGTTGCTATGTTGAGGATTAAACATTGAGCTATCTCGACAAACCTGTGTACCAGCATGAAAAGAAATTAAACAACAAACACTGTCCCAACAAAGATATTTAATCCTCACCAGCTGACTCGGAAGGAGAGGCAGTTTGTAAGCCTCTTTGAACACTTCCACTGTTCACGATAACAATAAAGCGATCCAAAGAGGGTTTTCTTGTTTTGACTTGACTTATTTTCAACTGGCAGCTAAACCCTATTTCCCTGTTTCTTTCTTTTTCTTTTTTTTTTTCTGTTTCTTGAAGGTACTTGTTGTGTCTGCAGCTCCGTGAAGATGTTTCCTCTGGTCGACTGCCTTGTTCATTTGTCACACACGCTCTGCTGGGATCATACACATTGCAGGTACAGAATATGTGCATATGTCATGTGGATTAATGTGGGTTCTTAAAAAAAAAAAAAATCTGATGTCCAAGAATCAAATTTTAACCTCAGAACCAGATTAAATAGTATTTTGGAATGGTCATACAAAAAATAACAGTTGTTTTATTGAAATCGGCTGCATCTTGTACAAGAAAATCCTGAAATTTACAGTTACATGCAAAGTAGAGAATAGATATAAAGCTGCTGTAAACTGCTTTATGTCTAAACTTGTACTTTTGTTCAGACTGGGTGCATCACTGAAGTCGAACACTAGTATACTTTAGGTCTTACATTGCGTTCATAATTGCCATAGAGGTCCTAAATATAACTTGTTGTGAAGCCTGCAGAAACCCTGTTAAGAAGAACTGCATCTCAAATGTGACTGCTCTAATTTCTTTTACATTTTACAGGCAGAACTGGGAGACTATGATCCTGACCAGCCGAAGCCGCTGGACTATATCAGTCAGCTGACATTTGCACCCAATCAGAACAAGGAGATGGAGGAGAAGATTCTTGAACTCCACAAGTCCCACAGGTCAGACATTGTGCATTTTAGTATCACTTAAGAAAAGTGATGACAGAAATTGCAAAACTTGAGAAGTTAGTTGTTTAAAAAAAAAAAAAGACAATCGATGCACTTATAAGGAGGGGGAAACCTTTTGTGAATCAGTCCTGATGTTGCAGTCATTTTACCGTCTGTTCACATAAAACATAAAATCCTGCCATATTGGAGCATTTGTGGATTTAGAAGAAGACTAAATGTTTTCTTTGGTTTCATGCATGAATAAACATTGCAGCTATTGTACATGGAAACAGCAACTGACCTCTTTTTTTTTTCTCTCTCTCTGTTTATTACAACCGTGTGTAGTGTAAGCTGCAGTTAAAATACTGGGCTGCAAAAATGTGTTATGCCACTAAAGAAAATGTTGTACCACTTGTTTAATTTACATCCTTTATATCTAAGGGAATGTTAGTTGGCTAATGGTGGGGAAAAAAGCATTTGTCTTTGCTAATGTGTTATGATTGGCGTGATGACGTTCAAACATAATCGTGAAAGTATTACTTTTTTTTTTAAATTTATGATGGATACGGTTTTTGGGTTTGTGTTATGTCATAATTTTCATATTTCCTGGGAAGGACAAATAAATATTTATGGTACATGTTGCATATTTAACTGCAAAAGTCATTTCATAAATGATCGAAACATGTGATGACCAGGCTGCAAATTTAGCCACTTCAGTAAAACCTGAATTCAGAGGATTATTGATGATTATTTGGATTCATATTTCCATGGAACTGAATTGTTTATTGATGGACATTTGCTTTTTTTTGTTTGTTTTGTTTTGTTTGTTACAGGGGAATGACTCCAGCTCAAGCTGATGCCCAATTCCTAGAAAACGCTAAAAAGTTGTCGATGTATGGAGTGGACCTGCACCATGCCAAGGTAACAATGAGTCCTCTCTTCTCTGGCGAGCCCTCCTCTTCTCCCCACTCACTGTTGTTGACATCTGGGATTTAGCACAGCTTCTTTGATGTGGGCAGAGTGTGCCGGTGTGTCTGCATGTTTGTGTCACTTTATCTGTGTGTCTCTGTGTGTGTGTCAGCTGTGCAAACACTCAGGGAGGCCATTACCATGGGAACATCCAGTTTCTCTCAGTGGGATAGCGGGTCACAAGCAGAGTGTGTGCATGCTTCCATATCTGTATGCATGTCTTTGCAAGAAAAAGTACAGGAGTCTTTAAATGGAAAGAGTGGATGTGAGATTAAGGACACAGTGTACAGAGATACAAAAAAAAAAAAAAAAAGTAGGGAGGGACAGATACAGTAGGAGGTCGGCTGAGGTGAAAAAGGGACCAATCTCTCAAAGAGAATAAGAGACCAGTCCCCTTTAAAAGTATGTTGAAAACAGAGTGAACTGAGGGGAAAAGCCTCTGAGCGAGTGGTTCAAATGTTGAAATTATTTTTAAAGCCATGCCAATGTTATGGGAATTCAGGGGGCACGTCTATTTCTGTCCTGTGCCATATTTTGTTGTACAGTATTAATAACCCTGAAACTCACAGAGGAGGCTTTTTCAATGTTGTGTGTTGAATTTTAAGAGCGCACAATCATCCAAATAACGGCAAGAGAAACAAAACGGCAACATTTAAGAAGCAGAGTCAGCACACTTCTTGATTTTTTATATTAAATGGTCATCTATATTTATTGAATTACAATAGTATGTCTATATATGCACTGATGGCTTTTAAATGGTTAATCTAAATTACCCATAGGTGCAAATGTGAAAGTGATTCATCGTTTGTCTCTACATGTCAGCCAACAAAGCGGGTTCAAATAATGAGTGCCTTTAATTCAATGGTATAAAAATTTTCAAAGGAGTCAATCCATCTTTATTTCATTAATATTGCTGTGTTCTCCATTGTTATTGAAGGCATTGTGTGTTCGTTCTATTAAAAAAAAAACCAATTGGTTTGTTTCAAGCTGTTTTTGGAGGGTAGAAATATGACTTTAGGTCAAACAAACACAGTTCTCTGGTACTTCCTCACACATGTCCATGACGCGGTAATGAGGCGTCTCTGATTGGCTCAGAGTATGAATGCACGAAGGAACACTCCCGCCTCCCCTCTCATCTGTGGGGGGAGGGGAGGCATCTGAGAGTAGCATCCAGCTGGGTTTTGTGCCGTCGCTTGTTTTGAAAACTTGCAGGGGGGAAAAATGAGGCTTTATTTCCACAGAGAGCACATGAACGAGTTTTCTCCACCATTTTTTTTCCCCAAGTTTGTGCAGCAACTACTGTGGTGCAGTCTTCTCTTGTAGATGCTAATGCTAATGCTACTTCAGATTCGCTGCAATGGTGGGAGTGTTGCCTGTATTCTGTGGGCGGGTTTAACCCCACATGGGTGATGCCAATGTCCACATTATGTATGTGGACAGGCTTTTTCACTCATTTCTGTGTTTTCTATGAATAGAAAACACAGCCAGTGAGGTGACAACACCACTTTCAAACATCCGATTCCAAAAGCAGCGTGTAAAAGTGTTTTTCAGCGGAATGGCACCTTTAAGTAAATCCTAAAATAATTGTGTCTATGTATTTATTTCATCTAAATATTTAATAATCACTCCTACTTCTAATGAGTAGTCTCACATAATCTATAAAACACCACAGATGTTTGGCTGTTGGTAAGGAATTCTCATAGTGTACACTGAAACAACAGAAAATACGGAAAACGAGTTGTTGTTGTTGTTGTTGTTCACCCACAGTGACAGTGTGATCACAGCCCAAGTACTAAAAGGAATCTGTTGTAGAAGCAGTTGGATCAATGACTAGCTAATAGCATGACAGGACTGTGTGATGTGGATGCCCCAGTAAAACCATCCATTATCAACATATTGCATCCTCCATTAGTCCAACAGATTTTTCGTGTTTATTCGCAACTGTAATCAATACTCGCCTTACCATTACCAGATGGCCTTGGACTTGAAAGCTTTGTTAGTGAGTTAGTCTGCCATTTAACTCTATTACAGTCGCACTGAATGAGAGCGTTTGTGTGGGCAGTAATTTAGTTTCTCCTGACTTAAAGCAGACTGCTTTCAAAATCAATTAGCATGAAACACTATCCAATTTAGACAAACAGGCGACACATACGAATGTAAAACACAAATGTAACGGACAGTTGACTAATTCAGGTGTGTTTGAATCTGACCTGCACAGGACTCTGAGGGTGTGGACATCATGCTGGGTGTGTGCGCTAATGGACTGCTTGTCTACAAAGACAGACTGCGGATAAATCGCTTTGCATGGCCCAAAATTCTTAAGATTTCATACAAGAGGAACAACTTCTACATAAAGATCAGACCAGGAGAGGTATGCAATCACAATCACGTTTTTGGGGGAATGAATAAAGTTGTCTTTTTACTGAATGAACTGCAGTTTAACATGTATCAATAAACTAAAGGTGAAGGTAAAAAAAAAAAAAAAACTGTTGCTGCTGCTAATTTCTTTCTTCTTTCTGTGATAGACGGAGCAGTTTGAGAGCACTGTGGGGTTCAAACTCCAGAACCACCGGTCTGCTAAACGTCTGTGGAAAGTTTGCGTTGAGAATCACAGTTTCTTCAGGTACAGCCCATGCACACTACCGTTTTATGTACTGCATCTGCGAAGAAATTCCAGTCTGAGACATCTCAGCAAGAGACTTGGTCTTTTGCCACATAACAGAAACGATCATTCGTGTACCCGGGCTGCTGTGT
The DNA here is from genome assembly GCA_020466265.1 of Siphamia tubifer. NCBI lineage: Eukaryota > Metazoa > Chordata > Actinopteri > Kurtiformes > Apogonidae > Siphamia > Siphamia tubifer. Next base: position 22,483,550 of record CM035805.1, on the reverse strand, counting down.
GCGTGTATCAGAGAGGGCAGAGTAAGCTTTAATTTCCTGTTGGAGGAAGAGATACAACATTTTTGCCCATCTGCACTGCACATGCCTGTTTAAATATGATTATTTCTTGATATTGAAAAGTCAATATTTGTGACTACAGTTTTGATTTACCTTCCTTTCTTTCTATTTTTTTTTCTCCCCTCAATCTGTTCTTCATCTTCCCCTGTCTCTTGTGACCGCAGGTTAAACGCACCAGAACCCCCTACCAAGGCCCGTTTCTTGACTCTTGGTTCAAAGTTCCGTTACAGTGGCCGAACCCAGGCCCAGACCCGCCTCGCCAGTTCTCTCATAGACCGCCCAGCGCCCAACTTTGAACGCACCTCATCCAAGCGCATCAGTCGCAGCCTGGACGGAGGTAACATACTCCATACAGCACCAGGTCAAACATCACACACATATTTAATAAAGAACGGACAGGCAGGTGGACATCAGACCCCGGATGGATGGAGTGTGTGTGTGTGTGTGTGTGTGTGTGTGTGTGTGTGTGTGTGTGTGTGTGTGTGTGTGTATGTGTGTGTCTTTGCTTGTAAACTGCTTAGTGTCTGAGCAGATACAGGAAATAGCTACAGCATATGTTTCCTGTCAAACAGAGGGAGAGACAGAAAAGACTGAAGACAGCAGTGATAGAAAGACCGTTATGTGAATGGAATCTAAAACAAAGAGGCCCTCACAATGACAGAAATACAGCAGTCCACAGTAACCGTTACAACGGTCTCCTCATATGAAAGACAAGAGGAAACAGTCACAATCAGCAAATCCTTATTGCATTTAGTGTTAAGTGAGAGGCACTTAATTCCCTGTATTTGGTCCTATTTTGATTATATAGGCAGAGAACCAGGGTTTCATCTGGCTCATTATTCCCAGTTTGTGCAGCTGAGCTTTTCTGTCCATGTCTTCAATATTATACTGCCCCCTGCTGGACATATGGGTACATTGCAATACGATGATTCAACAATAGCCTTTAAGATTGTACTGTTACAGAAGCTGTGTGTGTCTTGAAACACTACATTACCATGAAATAAATAAATAAATAAGCACATTTCATGTTGTGTTTATGGCTGCAACTATGATTAAATAATCACCTGATTAGTTTTCCTAATAACGGATTAATTATTTGGCTATAAAGTGGTGAAAAGCCTAAGAAGATGTCCTCGTGTGTCCTGTTTGTTCCATAACCCAAAGATAATTTATTGCTGCAAGGGATGAAAGAAACTTCATCTAAAAAAGCTGACAACAGAGAATTTTTCTCACCAAATAACTGAAACCAGTTGCTTTGTTAACATGCTTTATTTTAATTTAACAAAGTAATAGTCTTCACAGAAACTTTTGCAGGTGTATAAAATTACAACCAAATTAACTTGTCTCTAAATATGCAAGTAACTGGTTTGGATTGATCATTATTTGAACTAAACTGTATGGGTACAGTCAAGAAATGTAATAAAATAATTAATGTCATCAGTCTTTAAAGGTTAATTTTCGTGGATATGGGTGGTTTTAAACTATTCCTTATGATTATACAGTATAAACACAAGCAGTAAAGCGTTAACAGTAACGAGTTAATGATAAAATGTTTGTTCAGAATCAAATTATATTGGCATACAATTAAAATAGTCTCAAATTATCTCTTTAAAACATCAGTAAAAGAACAAGACTTTACCGAAAGAGGAATAGGAGATCATCATGAAAAAATGTATAACAGTATAAAAGAAGGACTAAAAATGTTATAAGTTGATGCATTTATTGTAAATTGAAAATTTTCTAGAAATCGTTGACATTCTAATTTTTGGAGCTTCATTCATTTTATGTTTTTGCTACGTTCCTGATAAACTATTTGGAGTAAATCCATCAATGTATTTATATCCTGATGGTGACTTTTTCCCTTTTTAATAACCATCAGTGTGTATTTACCACAGTTGTAACTTACGCTTTGTGACCCTTCTATTTGGCCATTCTTCTGGTATTATGTACTTATTGAGTTTCTCTCTCATTCCTCAGCGCCAGCGATTAGCATCACCGAGGCCGGTGCGGAGAATGGACGTGAGCCTCATTTGGAGCTCCAGTCTGACTCTAAGGTTTGTATTAGTGCATACACCGTGTGAGGTCACATTAAAAAAAATAGACCAGTGTTGGTTTACTGATGTTTTAACACTGCCGGGAAGCTGATGATTCTCTATGTGATCATGTGTCAAAGAGGGACAACATGTATGCACATATATTGTATATATGACCTTTATAATGATATGTATTTTACTTGTATTAATGTATTATACTGTATGGGCCTGTATATTTGAGATTTTATATTACTTGAGATCTTTGTTTAGTCCTGTTAATCTTTATATTGGATGTTCGTGAGTGACAGACGGACGCAACAAAATGGACAGTGAGTGTCTTTTTGAAGTGTTTACAGAAATCTTCACCCTTTAGCATAGGCAGAGGCAGGTAGCTGTTTGAGCTAGCCAGGCAGATGGACACACTTTAATGTAACACTGACTTGATCCACTTTGAATCTCTTCCACCTGCTAGTTTATTCTCTTATGGTCCTGCATGCCTCCTGTTCCACCTCTTTTCCACACTGTTCCTTTTCTGCTCCTAACACTCCTTCACCTCCCAGCAACGTGGATCCAAACCCCCCAGTCCTTTAGCCTCCGTTCACTGGTGGCACCCCGTTGATGTTTCTGCACACAGCTGTATTCTGCACTCTGCTGCTATGTTCACTTTTAACCTACTGTGGTGTGTGTTTCACTGACTAATGTAATGTCTTTTCCCTCTCTCCTTCTTCTTCCACTCGTCTCCTTTTTTACCCCCCCCCCCCCCTGTTTACATTTGCTTTTATCACTTGCATGCGATCATTTCACAATACTGAAATGATTTTTTTAACGTTTTTTTTTTTAACTGCACATTATGTCTTTTGGGTTGATGTGTTGTTTTCCCACTGCTTGCTTTTTTCACTTTGTGTGTGTGTTGGTGGGTGTGTGTCTGAACTCATGCGTTTCCTGCTGTCTTTTCCTCTTTGTTTTTGTTTTTCTTCACGTCTCTCAGTCAATCTTCATGTTTCCTCTCTCATTCTCCTCATCATCCTCACTCTCCTCCATCCCCCCTTCCCTGGACTCCATCTCCGAGCTCGAACGCGGCCTGTCAGACATCTCCGAGGATGACGACCTTATTGAAGACGCCGCCACCTCACACACCCCATGGACTTCCCCCTCCAATCCCTCTGCTTTCTCTCCTCTCCCTGTTCAGCAGTTTGCTGATCTCGACCACCTTGCACTCCCTGACTCTCCATCAAACATACACTTCTCCCAAATGTTGCATACGTGTAGCGTAGAAATTTCAGGAACAAATGAGAGCTACCAGGCTGAAACCAGAGCTACAACTGGACTACGAAATTGGCAGAGCTGGTTTGGTCTTAGGGCTGCAATCAAATACATCTCTTTCATTCTGTGTTTCCTCTCCCCAATGGGAGAAAGAGGATCATTGTGTCTTTCTACGACTCCATTTTTGTGGCAGTTAAGAAAACCAAGTGTTTTCATTCACACTTGGTCCAATTTCATTCTCGAATCAACAGGAAAACTTAAGATTTTTATTTACAATGTTCCTAAACATATCGCCTCTAATATGAATACTTCCACAATACGACAAGTCCTTGCCCATTTGGCATTAAAAAAGACAGATTTTTCAGCATTTTTCGCACGCCTTCTGCGTACTAAATGCACCACTTTGGTTTCTACTCTTCCTTTGACACAACTACATCTCTCTACACCTCTAACTTCTCCTCTTATCGCCTCTTCTTTTTCCTTCCCTTCCTACCTTTCCTCTCATCTCATGTCTCTCCGCTCTTCCTCTTTTCCAACTCTCTCCTCCCTCTCCCCAGCTATCTTAACCCCATCTTTACATCGTTACCTCCTCAATCCCTCCCCTTTGTTTCTGCCGTGCCTCTTGGTGGTGTTCTTGTTAGTCGTAATGTTAACAGCGAGCCAGTCTTTAGCCTTAGCTCTGATTTTAGCCACACCTCTTGGCCTGACCCTGTGTTACCTAGAGAGCGTGGTGTCTGGCCAGCGGAAGGCAGTTTTGCCAACGGTCGTCATTGAAAAGGCAAATGATTGGCCTCAAGGTCAGTTGAGCTCTGGTTTTAACAAGCGGGCCTCTCCGACGCACACACCACCACCACCACGCATCAGGCACCACACAAGCGCTACATGGACACAAGATATGTGTGATCCTGCTGCGTAGGCACACACATACCCAGGTTCTCTGCCTTTCATTTCCCTCTACTTTTGACCTATGTGTGACCTCTGAATGTGTCTGAGTGCTTTAGCTCCTGCTACCACTTGCTTAATTTTCTGTTTTCTTGCACCTTGTCAACCCACAATGTATGTAATAATGAACAGGTTGTAGAATTAGTGTTATTTAGAAAGTTATAGCATTCAGAAGAGTAATGAAGAAAGATAAACTCAAGAAGGAAAATTAGATTATATTGTATATAATTATGTTATTAGTATAGAGAAAAGATGTAGGTAAAATAAGAGTGAAATATATAGGGATTATAAAGAAAGAGGTGTTTTATCTATCAAATGTAAGATACAGTAACTGCAGCAGATGAGCAGTAGTCATTTTGAGATTTTATTTCATCAATTCATGTTAGGACTGAGTAATATGGCATTGTAGACAGTTCATTATTTTATTCTATATTTGTCAGTTTACAAGACTATAATTTATTCAGTAAACAATGTGCAGTATCAACAAATAATAATAAGGTCCTGGAAAATAGTACTTTCATTATTTGTTAAATTGTACATTTCCATTTGTATATATGGGGACCATGCCTTTGCTGTTATGAATTAACACAACATTTTTAATTTAATTCCACTGGTTCCATGGGAAAATGAATCAGCAAAAGTTTGCTTTTATAGCCGTGGTTTTGTATTTTTGTGGAACTGGGGCATCTGTCTTGCTTTGTTTTTGGGGAGTCTGGCTGCTGGTTAACAGTAACACCCTTCTATTACTATCGTTGAACTGATGCACTCATATCAATTTGCAATTTAACAAGGAAAACCTTTATTATTAATCCAATGAATTTGATCTGATTTCCCTAAAATGACCTCAACATGTGTTTAACTACATGTCCATTTGCTGCATTTTGCCTTTGTGATTCAGAAGAAAAGAACAGAAGTGAATGATTAGGAGCCACTGTTCCCACTGTACAGATAGATGATAGGTAATCCCCAGAAACCTGAAATGCTTAAAGTTTATCAGATCTGTGCTGTCAATTATAAACAGTGTTACACTTCCACTGAAGTTTAGAATCTGCCTGCCTTGCTCTTCAGCCCCTGAGTGTTTGTTTTAGAAAGTTTTAAGTTTAAAAATAAGTATATATCATTTGGTTTGTTGAAGTGAAAGTGAAATAGAACAAGTATGTATGTCTGAGTGCAGTTAGTATTGTTAGCGATCGTGTCGTTAATATATTTGCTTTTACTGAAATGAGCTTCGCCATTAGGAAAAACATTTGTATATGAAATATATGCTGTGAACCTCTTTTATATTTATATATATATATATATATATATATATATATATATATATATATATATATATATATATATATATATATATATACTCAAAATAGCGAGTTGCACACACTGTCGTCATCTCACACTCATACCACCTCTTCCTATGGGTTTAATATAAAAGCGACATGACCAGTAGCATTCCCCAGGACTAAAGAAGCTGGGGAACAAGGGGAAAGAAATCTTTTCCCAACATCCATTTCACCTTTTTTCTTTCTTGGTGCCCGCCCCTCCCTCATTTTGTCATGACTACCATCATCATGATTGCGATATTGAAGGTTAAGGAGGTGGACTTAAGCCCTGGTGACGCTGATGCCACGCCCACCCAGGTCTGTAAGGGCCTGTCTTTACCCAGCATGCCTTTCAAATTTATCTATAATAAAAGGGTGATAAGATGCATTTATAGTTTGCTCAGAAGTTGTGCAAAGATGGTTTTTAAATGTGAATGGTGCAGTGGAGCACACATACACAAATCCTAACCTGTCCTTACTCTCTCGCTGACTTTACCCCCAAAACCAGTCACCTGGACACAGTGAGGCGACCATCTCTCAGGTTCATACCCTGTTATTGATCTAAACCTGTATTGGTCTGTCAGTCATTTGTTTTGCAACTATCCGTTGCTTGGGTTTGGCCACTTATTTTGAGGTGAAGTGATGGCACAGAGTCTGTTTCTCTCAGTTAAAAAAAAACCCAATCTGTTAATTGCACAGAAAACATGTCAATGTGATTTTTTTTTTAAGTTTAAAAAAAGTATATATCAATGGGTATATATAAAAAATATATATGATATTGACATATTAACATCAATATATTGACATCAGGGAATATTTAGCTTTAAATATATTACAAGAACTACATTTTATGGTTAATTTGGAATTCATAAAGTGTAAAAGCTGACTCTGAAAACTCACTTTTCTCTCAAACTTCACTTGGGAATCGGATCCTCCTGTGGCTTTCGGTTTCACGGTTTCATTGTGGGTTTTTGCTCATATTAGTGGTTTTTATTATGATGCTTGGGGTTTTTCTGGAAGCGGTTTGCGGGTTTGTGTGTTGGTGTTTTTGATGTTGTGAATGCTCTGACACTCTTGTTTTAACACTGGGATCAGCCCCAGCACCGTTTATATCGTATGTAATGTCAAATGTTTTTATGTTGTGCCTGTGCCCATTCCCCAGCTTCATCACAGTTGGACACTTTTTTGGCAGTGTAACTACACGCCTGTTTTCAGTTTTGCTTTATTTTCTTTGTATTTTTATTTATACTTTATTATTAGTTTTCTTTATTCATGTTTATTCATCCAATGGTTCACCATTTTTAATTTTCTTATTTACATCTTTATTTTAACTTAATTTATTCACTCATTATTTTTCCTTAGTTCATAATTGATTGATGTTTTGTTTTTTCATTTTATTTTATTTTTTTTTCACTATTTCATTTTGTGCCATATGTCTGCCTTCCAGAGTTCGTTGAGAGTGCATGCGGACAATATTTATGTGAGGCACAGTAATTTAATGTTGGAGGTTGGTACTGGCGTCGTCTGATGGCTGCAAAAAAAGAACTACATGTTTCTGTGTACTCTGACGCCATCAGAATTACAACTTCCTCTGTACTCGACCGTACAAGACTGCTGCCCTCTCGCACTCTCAGGCTCTGTGTGCATGCCTGCTTGTGTGTTTACATATACTGTACATATCGGCTCAAGATATATTCACATCTTTCTCCCTCAACTTGTGAAAATTATATTTGGTTGTGGAAAGAAAAAAAAAAAAAAAGCTACAGTGCTGTGTGTTAAGTTACACGGCAGCCATTTGTAACAGTTAAAAAGGAATGCTGACGAGAGATATTGTTATTAAAGGTGCACAGAACATGTATCACTTTAAGATATTAATGAAAGGGTCTGCAACATGTAAAAATGTTGGGACATCAGTATTTGAAATCGATACTAAATCTCTTCATATCTGGGCATCAACACCTGCTCTTCAGGTACTTTCCACTGTTGACTGTTTACAATGGCTGCTTTGTGAATCTCATGCTCTTAGGTGTGGGAACGTGCCTGTCGACACACTTTTTGCATGCTCTACGCATGTTGGCTGCTATATCTTATTTCCCAGTTGTGATAATGAAAAGTTTGTTTTGTTGCCAGGCAGTCGCATCTAACCAAACTAACCTGCTTTTTCTGGTGATATTGAGCACCATGTGGTTTGATAACATACTAAGCCTTGTTTTAGTAACCGACACAGTGCTGATGATGATGATGTATTACCAGTGACTGTCAGTCCCCTAATAGACTGAAGATAATTTATTTTATGTGTTTATATCTCTGAATATAAGCATGATATTTAAAAAAAAAAAAAGAAGCATGCTGCCTAAAGACATGAACATTTTCAAAGATAAACCAAAACCATCAAAAAGCAGCAACTAAGAGAAAAATAGGTCACGGTTGGTGTAACATCATTATCAGCTCCATGTTATGCAGTCTGCACTGATGTGAGAAAAACTCTTCAACAAGATGGAGTGGCCCTGTTTCACAGCTACTACATAGAAGTATACACTGATGACACTTCATCAATTTTCCCATCAAATTGGTGCTTTTTTTTTTTTTTTTTTAAATGAAGCACAAAGTTCCAGTGAAGCACGGCATCCATCTTGTTCTCCTCCTGATTGACAGACTAATGTTCCTGTGACCTGTTTGAACCAAGTATATTCCTTCCCTTATTTCCCACTCTCTTCCTTCCCTCTTCTCCTTCCTTCCCTCCATCTATCCTCCATTTTTCTTTCTTCCAACATATGTCTGTCATCTTACCTTTCCTTTCATTTCCTTTCCTTTCCCCCTTTCCCCAATCATCCACACTCACATCTCATCTCCCTCTACCCACCCTCCCCTTCCCCAACTCCCCATTAGGACCATGATAAGACCCAAGAAGAGGTTCTGAAACACCAGGCTAGCATTAGCCAGCTAAAACGCTCCTTTATGGAGGCGCCACCTCCCTCTCCTCCTCAACCCAACCAGTGGGAGAAACGCCTCACCTCTTCTCCCGCTACAACGATACGTATCCAACAGCACCAAGTGGTACGTGCGTGCAAATGTTTCTGACTCAATAACTTGAGTACAGAAGCACAAATTACACAATGTTCTTGTGAAATGCTGAGGTTTGAAGTTCTTCATACAGAGGTGTATATGGCTCTCGTTTCTCCCCACTAATCGCCTCCCTTTCCCATCTCCCATTTCATGTGGTCGCATGTATTTTTTTAGGATTTTAAAGACCTTCCTTTACTTTTCCTTGCCCAGTAGAAGAATTTGACACTGCTACTGTTGTACCGATTTAACTGTTTAAACCTTTTCAGCTGGACTCATATTACATTTTAGTTTCTTTAACATGTTTTTTTTTTATCCTTTATATGTACACTATGTCACTGTTTGGATTTCTTCTAGGGTTCTCTAAAATGATTCATCAACAGCAAAGCTCTAGCTATTCCTTCTCTGTTCTGGATGTGCATTTTAACATCTTTAGAGTGATGCTCTGTCTCTCTCTCTCTCTCTCTCTGCTTTGTTTACTCTCTGTATGTATGTGTCACTGTAGAGTCTCGAAGAGGAGATAGCTTCAGTTCTTCTCAGTAGACACTCAGGCCTTTACACGGCTTCCTGCAGTATCCCTGAACCAAATCTAGATGCTGTTAAAACCACGTGTTCACCTACCACTTCTGCCACTGTCTGCAATACGGCTTTGCTGAAAGAGCATCTAATTTCCCCATCTGCTGCGCTCTCTGCTACCGAGGTGCTGCTGCTATTACTGCTATCAGCAAGTTGTCAGTACATTTTCATTTCAATCCATGCATCTTTAATTAAGGGCATGGATTGGATTTGTTTACCAGCTGCATATAGAAGACCTTAAGTGGAGAGTGAAAGTACAACTGACATCACAGTTAATCTGGATGCTTGTATAAAAAAACACCATCAGCAGATGCTAACGGTCCACAATGCCTGCTGTGGGTGCTGGATGAATGCTTATGATCCTTATTTTGTGCTAGTAGCCATTCATTCCATAAATGATGTCTGGATGCACAATAAGCATGGTGAATCAAGTCTAAATTGGCATCCAGCTGTGAATGCCATGGATGCTATTTTTTTATGTTATGACGTTAAATATATATGTGCGGATCGAACATAAACGTGACAATCTGCTGTTTACCAACACCATTAGGAAATGGAAGCAGCAGATTCCATCGTGTTGGATTTAAATCCCTTTTTTTTAAAAAAAAAAAGTCATTTAAAACTGTCTTGTGTTTTTATTGTTTGGCCAATGTTTCCATCAATTGTGCTTTTCTTCCCTTTTGTCTTGATGCAGATATGCCTCTATGTTGACTACCTTCAGTCCATTTTTTTAATTTCATTTTCTCTTTTCCATGGAAGTCTTTTAAGTCATCTTTTTTACTGCCTGCTCTAGTTATAACATTGTGCATGAATGACAATCTGTTCTTGATGAAATAGAGGAAAAAAGTATATAGATTGAATAAGAAGTTCCATCCTTTATGTGTGTGTGTGTGTGTATATATATATATATATATATATATATATATATATATATATATATATATATATATATACACACACACACACTTTGATGACGTGCTTAAGAAGAAGTAAAATGCTAACAGTGATATTGTCTGTGTTGGCGTGTGATCGATTGGTTGTCATGGTAACCTCTTTGTCACGCAGGTGAATGTACCAGAAACGGAAGCAGCTGCTGCAGCTGATAACGCGATATCTGATACCAAAGAACCTGGAAAGGTGGTCCTAACTTTATTCTCTCACTCCATCCAGACTCCCTTTCATGGTTTTGGTTTCTGACTAGCAGTTTCATCATGTCTCCATTCATCTTCCACTGGCTGCTTCATGACGTTCTGACATTCTTTAACTATTCATCTGTTCTTGTGCTCACTTTTCCATATCTTTCCACAGTGGAACATACCCTTCACTTTCATTGTATTCCTACTTTTGAGTTCATTTATTTTCTGTTTCTTTATTTTTGTATTTTTTATGTTCAATGATCATGTTATGCTTTTGTTTTTGTCTCCATGCGTTTGCTGTGAATGCGTGTGCACCTCATTGTGGGTCTGTGCACAATACATGCCTGTGTGTGTGTGTGTGTGTGTGTGTGTGGGTGTGTGTGCATATAGACGACTGAAGTTGAAATCGAAGAAACCGTTGTTGTCCAAGAGGTTTCCAAGGCAACTAAACCTGGACTTGTAACAGTAACTCTTTCTACTGGCGAGCCTGCTCAACAGGAAGTCGAGGAACAGTCGGTAAAGGCAGAAGAGGAGGCAGTAGCAGAGGAAGCTAAGCAGAGTAAACAGGAGAGCATTTCATCAGAAAGTGAGAGCGAAGAAGAAGCCGAGTACCATCCAAATGTCTCTGTATGCATCTCTCATACACAAATCCCAGAGGAGAAGGAAGAAGACGAAGAAGAAGAAGAAGAGCAGGAGAAGAAAGAGGAAGACAAGTCTGCAGAGGAGAGTGTTCTACCTCCAGAGGCTCCCTCTGTTCCTGCTGAAGTTGAACCATCTGCAGAGCCAACCGCCCAAGTCGCAGAGGAGTCCAGTATTGTAGACACTGAGGCAGAGAAGAACAAAACAGAGAAAGAAGGAGAACGAGAGACAGAGGAAAGCACAGACGACCCCATGCTAACACCTGACGAAGCCCCCAACGGTCTGACCCCAGCTGAGGATGACATGATCATTGGGTTGGACGTCCCGGCAGAGGAAGAGGAAGAGGATAAGCCTAAAGTGAACGGCGAAACCTCCCTGATTGAAGAACGGCGGCCGCAGGTTATTTGTTGCTCTGAGGTAAATTCTTCTCCAAGCCGACTGCGGACCGTCCCTGGGGTTTTGATCCCTCGTACCAAATGTAGAAACCCACTTTTCTCCTTCCTGCTTTCCACAGTGCTGGTTTTTTTCCTTCCTGCTTGCGTGAATATTTAAGCCCCATCTACATGGCATCAGAGCCATTACAACATTACAACACCAGCTCAGACCCAGTTCTGTCATTTCCAAATGAAATCTTCATAGTGATACCGTTAAGTCCCCACAGAGTCCTTTACAGACGTAACAACATTGTCTTTGTGTGCTGGTGTTAATGTCAAGTTACCATCCTCTGCACACTTCATCTGAGCTTCATTTTGTTTGTTTGTTTGGATGTCTATATTATTTAGTTGTAGCAAATACCCTTTAAACATCCCCAGTTTTCTCCTGTTAAATGTTGTTTTGTGTATTTTCAATTGAATTCCTACAGATTAACATACACACATTCAATTATATATATATATATATATATATTGCCTTTCTTATGTACTACACTATATCATAATGTTGTAAAATTACATTTGGTTAAATGGGGCTTAAGTGGGAAATGCATGATGCTATTAGGTGTGTAAATGCTTTTTTATTTTTTATTTTTTGCTTTTGCATGCCATTTCGGGGTGTGTTGTGTATGTGTGTCGTCAATGTGTTTGGCAGTGATGCTTGTCGTTTACTTTAATTGGCTTGTGCTGGCGATGCTATTGTAGAAATCATCATTGCCAACCACTTTGGGTATGCCACTCGCTTATCTGAATGTCATATTTGCATGCCGTTTCCATTTTGGAGTGCTGTTTTCTTCTCCAGTCATTTCGGTGCTGTTCCTGTCATTTGCTCATGTTTTATGCATGTTTGTGCTGTGTTGTATTTCGATGTGCATGTTGACACCAAAGATATTTCCGTAGTTTTGCCACTGTTATAGCCGTTGATTGTATATTGCATAAATATTCCATATTATGTTTCCATCATACGTTTTATGATTGTATGAGTTTGGGAGCTGCCCATGTTGTGCATGACTGGCTGCATTTATCCGCATGTTGACTGTTGACTGTACATATGCTGCTACATCTCGTAGTGTGTTAATATACTAACACTAAAACACATTTTAGTCTATTTTAAACAAATATCTAAATGTTAAGAAGACCAAAGAGAGTACATAGATATCAATATGTTTCTTTGTTTCCCTAATTGTCTCTGGTTTAATATATTAACCTCTTTCCTCTTCCCTTCACCTGTCTCTCTCCTCCCTTCCCAGCCGCCCGTCGTAAAGACAGAAATGGTGACTATATCAGATACGTTTGCAGCCCAGAAAACTGAGATAGCTACAAAAGAAGTGCCCATCGTACATACGGAAACCAAGACCATCACATATGAAGCTGCACAGGTGCACATTTAAGACGGGCACAACACACAGACCTATACAGTGTGTTTTTCAGCATTTGATTTGATCTTCTTTAATGTTAAAGGAGTGATATTTAGCTGCTTTTTTAATGTAATTATGTGTTTTAAACCATTTCCCTGTGGTCTACATAAACTGTAAATGCTATGCTTGGGTCTGAATTCCTCATCAACTAAACTCCACAGGTTGATCTTCAATCTTATTTCTGAGTCACGACAATAGAAAGGTCATTTTGAGCACTGGTACTTTAGATGCAAATGAGCAACTTCACACACCACCCCTTTCAGGTTGTTGACAATGCTGCTCTGTCCCATTAAGCCACTTGTGTTCATTACTACAACCAACAACTGAACATTTTAGGTATTTGGGTATATGTATTTTTCACTATGGACTAAACCCACTGCTGCTGACAAACAATTATGTTGTGATATCACTATAATATAAACAACCAATTAAGCAGAAATTAAAATGGGTTCCCATTTTTGCCAAAATATAAACAAGATATAAAGATGGCTTTGCAGCACCTGAAGGGTTCAAATTCAAACTTTTTGAACTATTAGGGTCCAAATACACAAATAAATGAACCAAAGACTAATAAAAGTGCAAAATATGACCCCCTCAAATATTTATTTATTAATATGAAAGTAAAAATAAATCTTCTTTTCTAGCAGCAGTGCATGGAGTCAATGTTCCTTCTTTTTTTCCAACAGGAATTAGAAGTATATCTGTTAAATTAGAAGGATTATTTCTGGACATTTAATTGTAATGATCTAACAAATTATCTATGTGGCTACTGTGTTATCAGTTGGATGGAAATGGTGACGGCGAACCCGGGGTGCTGATGACCGCTCAGACAATCACCTCTGAATCTCTGTGTACTACGACGACCACACACATCACTAAGGTACAAACACACATGTACACACAGCCGCCAGTGTCAACATAATAACAGCTCAGAACATCATTCAACTTAACAGAGTTTGTGCTCACGTTTATAACTCGTAAAACTCTTTTGTGTTCAGACGTTAAAGGGCGGCCTGTCGGAAACAAGGATTGAGAAACGCATCGTCATTACTGGCGACTGTGACATTGACCACGACCAGGTCAGTTTTCCATAACTGATCCCTCAGCTCTTTAAACCAGTTACTTAATGCACTGGGTGTTTATTGCTTTGATACGAATGGTGTCACAGCCAGCTTATTTGGGTTTTTTTTTTTTATAGATGTGTAATCCTGCAAACAACTCTGCTGTTAAAATGCATTTACTGTTATTCAAAGTCATGAAATCATTTAGGGTTGAGTTTATCTGAATAAGCATTTACAACAACTCGGACACAAAACGGTAAAAAACATCAAGTGTGGTTAATAACAGATTCGAGAAAAAAAAAAAACATTGTTAAATAATAAGTCTTTGACTATGGATGTATATTCACTACTGCTTTTAAAATAGTGCCAGTGAGTTGAAGCTCTAAGAAATATTTTTTGTAAAGTAGGTGGAAGCCGACTGTCGACAGCTGCATATTCAGCCACATTTAACTTTAGTCAACTGGAAATAAGTGACATTTGTCCAGCCTTCACAAATGGACCTTTGGCGACATATTGATTATATTGCTCACAGTCTGAATGCACAAATAATTTATGACTCGCCTCTCTGAGTTGCTAAATATTAGCAGATCCGACCCACTGGTCAGGATCTGCTGCCTCAGTACCATGTGTTCACCCATGTGATTGAGAGAATGGTCCTTTATTTTATTTTATTTTTTTCCTGTTTTGTTTTCACCGTGTTATGTCTGTTGTCATGGTTTTTGACCATTGGTTGGTTTAATTTGCTGACTTTCTCATTCGAAAGCCAGACTTCCTAATGTTGACCATTTAGTTTAGTTGTCCAGATCTGATCATCTTCATGCTGAAGTGAACAGTAAGGAGATCAGATCTACAATAACTCCACTGTTAGCCTTCTGTAATTTCTCTGTGAACAACGCGTACAAAATGCATCGGAAAAAATATAATTTTCCATAGATTTATAAAGGCTGGCTTTCATTTGGAGCCTTTTTACAGTCATTTTGTTATTAATGTCAGTGGTCAGGTCTGCATGATGCCTCTTCCATTGGTTTTTTTGAGTTGCTTACCTGTTCTGCTTTGCTGGATTTACACAGAACCAAATGTAAGATGAGATGATACTTACATTTGATGGCTTTAAAAAGAAAGATTTTGATCCCATGTGTGTGTGTGACTTTTACTATGACGTGACTTATCCTGTTTTTACATTCTATTATAACTTCCATTTAAACCAAGGATGTAAAACAGCACAAGTCACTGATGGTAAATCCAGCATTTTTGTCATTTCATTTATGCTTCTTATTTTACTTTTTCATTTAATGCCACCATTTCCCCCTCGTCCTCCCCACCACTGCCTGTTGTGCTCGATGCTGCTACTGTGTGGTTGCCCCTCGGTACTGCAGGCACTGGCCCAGGCCATAAAGGAGGCCAAAGAGCAACATCCTGACATGTCTGTCACCAGAGTGGTGGTTCATAAAGAAACTGAACTGGCAGAGGAGGAGGATTGACTGGATCAGGTAATAATAATAGCGGCTTATTTTATTATTAACCCATAAATAACCAAACATCTACCACCAAAGTCATATGCTTCTCTAAAATGTTTAATACCTGTTGAACCAATAATTCTATGAATTCATGTGAGTAACTCAGGTCAAATGGAGTTTGTCATCTTTTCATTTGGACATTCAGAGACTCCATAGTGAACGTGGAAACACAGTGATCTTCTGCAGTATTGATTCACCAGTAAAAGCCATAGAGTTTGACAAATAACAGTGGTTGGAGACACTTGTTTTATGTTTAGTTAGTTATATATTTTGTTTAAAGAAAAGGCTGTTTTTCCTATTTTTTTCCTGAACTGATCTAATAACCATTGGATTTAATGAGTTTTTAATGAACATCTCCATAATCAGTAAATTATACATAGAAAAGCACATAATTTACACTGAAAATGGCAAAATGCAGAGGGTGATATGATAAGAAATTGTCCTACATCACTTGGGAAAGACAAATACACTCATTTGGAAGTTATGACAAAAATAGCTGTTGGTCTTAAAGAGTTACATTTAGTAAGAATTAACATAAAAAATGAAACCAAACATCCCACGTAAACATCTAAACGAGGTGAAGTTTGTGGTCAGGAGTGGTGTTTATGTCAAATGCCACATCATCCAGACTGATCAGTTCTATTAATTCTCCTAACATGCAGAGCTGAAGGGCCCATCGTGACTGTTTTCTCTGTTGACGCTGACCTTCATCACCCTACAACCACCAACCCTGACTGACTGAAGAGGAGAAGAAGGAAAGGAAGAGAAGCTAAATGCCAGGAGGATGAGGGTGGGGGGGGAGGGGATTAGACAGAGGGAGAGAAGTCAGTTTTTTTTCTTACATGTCTGTGGTGCATCTAAAACCTCTCACTCCAAAACAAAGAAGAATAATATCCTCACTCCTTCTGAGGGAACAAAAAGAACCACTTTGTTAGCTTAACATTTGTAGTGTGGTTTTATTTTTATTTTTTTTAATAGGTCTTTTTTTTTTTCTTTAACTGTTTATTTTACAAAAAAGAGAGAAGATAGCGTGTCTGTCATGTTTCAAGAAAAAAAAAAAACCTGTAGGAATGCACTGATAATCAAAGCTGACAATAGATACCATATGAATTATCGTACTGATTATCAGTACTAGGATATGATCTTCAGATGTCAACGCAAAGTGTTTTCTTTTCATACATTGACTGATGCATTCCTACAAACAAAAGTAATTTGTTAAACTACAGCCCCCCCCCCCCCACATTTCACACTGTTACTGTATAAATCAAACTGTAATATAACACAGGTTAGTAAAACACATTATCAGAAAGTGGCAGAAGTTTGTTAGAACAACCCCAATACAGAAAAAGCTGGGACACTGTAGAATGTAATGAAAACAAAATGTAATAGTTGTATGTTAATCTTTTAAATTCCTCTTTTATTAACAACAGCACATAGAAGTCATATCAAATTGTACCATTTTTATTATTTTTTTTTTTTTTAGAAAAGTAAGATAATTTTGAATGTGATGGCACTTCTTGATACACTTTCTATGTTCTACTGTGATTATAATATGAGTTTATGGAATTTTAAATCATTACATTCTGTTTGTGTTTACATTTTATACAGTGTCTGCTCTTCTGTAGTTGTAACAGATTATAAAGTAGGGAGCTGTCTGTAATACAGTACAACAAATCAAGCAGGTTATTGAATTTTTATGATTCTGTCTCTTTTTGTCTGTAAGAATAGCTTTTATTCATCCACATTCCGTGTGTGTTGACTAGCGGCTGACAGAGTCCATTTTCTGTTCCAATACAGTTTTTACTGGAAAAAACATTTCATCATTTATGTGGAAAAGAGTGGAATCCCTAGAGAGGGGTTAGTGGATTTGACAGTAAATGAGACTTGAACATTCAAATGATGTGGGTGGAATAAATTCCTTTGTGATGCTTTTGTGAATTAGGCAAAAAAGGAACAATTTTTACTCTATTTTCATATTTAGTTTCTATGGACATTGGAACAGAAAATGAACTGACTATAAAGCTGCTGTATACATTTTCTGTACAGTAAATATAAAGGTTATTAGACGGGAGCAATAATACAGCTTTTTATTAGCTATTCACTGTCCCTGGGCCCGCCCACCGTACGACACTAACGATTCTTATTGGGCCACAGGGAAGCAGGGGAATAGGACACAGGTTTTGATTGGGAGAGAGGGACCAGTAAACTGACAATTAATTGGGAGACGTAAGAGGCAAATCGGCAACTATTAACATCTACTTGGGAATTAAAAGGAACTGTGTCGATTGAAGTCGGCCTTAATTTATGGCAGTCGTGTTCTTTAGCTTCATGCATTTTGACAATAGAAGATTTCATCACTGCTTAGAACACAATTTGTAATCTAACATTTTGATTCAAAATCAGTTTTATACTCTAATCAATAGTGGGACCAAAAGAGAACATGCAGGTGGTGCAGTGCAGAATGATAACAAATCTGTGTATCATTAGTTCGTTTGTTTTTCAAAATAAAACCAAAAATAAGACAACGAAAAAAACTGATCGTTTCTTCATTATTTGTTTCCAAAAACAAAAGAAAAACGGATAACTTAAGCAGTTTTTCAGTTTTCATGTTTGTGTTTAAATGAATAATGGGAGGAAAAAAAGATAACGACCGTTTTATCCAATTTAGTCCTGAAGTAAGTTGAATAACCCGGAAATTACCTTTGACCCGCAGCGACAAAAATGGAAACCTACGTCCTAATACATTAAAACCGATATGACGACGGAGAAAATTGGTGTCGTATCATACCATAATGATCTTAAAGTCTGGTGACCATCTTTCTTTTGGTTGTTAAGTCATTTCCGGTTTACTAAATTTGCTTCAAGTCGAAATGGGATAAAACGGGAAACGGCCGTTATCCGTTTTTTCTGTTATTAATTTAAACACAAAAAAGAAAACTGAAAAAAAAAACCCTCACCATTATCTGTTTTTTATTTTGGTTTTGGAAACAAATGATGAAGAAACAAGTCGTTTTTTCGTTGTCTTATTTTTGGTTTTATTTTGAAAAACGAATGACACACGGATTATAACAAAACTCGGATCAGTTTGTATCGGAATCATCATCATTCGGCTCTGACTTCCACATCTAAATCCGCATTAGACACAAAGGCATAAAAATTTTCATATCCACACAAAATATTAAAAGAACATATTAAAGTAAGTCTAGATAGAAGACTACTGCGTCGTTTGAGTGTGTAGACAGACACATGTGAACTCATACAGTCTGTGTGGATGACCTTTGAACTGAAACCATCTGTTGTCATTGATTCACTGAACTAAATACTCAGCAATGACATCATATTTTGTGTTTTTTGACCTGCTGAAAATGTCAAAAATCCACATAAACCTCCAAATTAAATCAAAACACTCAACACGACAATACAGTGCAGCCTAAAGAGAAGCGAATCAGAGGTGTTGAAGTGCTCTTGAGCCACTGAAATGAAAAATCTTTGCAATCTTTCATCAGTTTTCTGCTGCTTTGCTTCAAAAATTACATCAGAAATTCAGCCAAAACTGTTTTTGTGTGTAAAAAAAAAGGCATAAAATGGATTACAACAAATGCTAATGTGTTTCACTGTGCTTTTCAGTGAAAGCAGCAAAAAAAAACAAAAAACATATTTACCAGATTTAAGCTGATTAAAAATAAGTGCTGCTGATTTAAAAGAAGAAAAAAAAAATAGAAGAAGATGATTAAAAACAAAATCAAAAAACATTCCACTTGCCCAAAATGCTCTACTCCTGTCTGACTGGATATTTTAAATGTAAATCCACAGAATAATTTATAACTTTCGTAACACTCTTTCCACCATGTACTGATTTATAATCTGTATCACATCAGGATAATGTTCCTCTTAATATGACTCTTCTATTGGGGAAAACCAGTCTGACCTGGACTATGCATTCAAATGACATTCCACATGAGGAAGCTTTAAGGTTGTGAAAAGGCAAAATTAATTTAATGACAACCAAGCCGTGCGATATTAGGCAGCTGTGGAAGCTTTTACTGTTCCAAAACAAAAAATAAATGAGCACTGCTTATATAACAACTATTTGTAAATGTTGTCATTTGTTGTCTTCTGTGTGAAAGTGATGTAGTTTGTTGACAGGTGGAACATGTTGCACCCTTGGTTATTTTTGATTTTTTTTTTTTTTTTTAGTTAATTTTTTTGTAATGTTACAATGTTTTTGACATTGAAGAAACATCCCTACAAATCAGATTTTCTGCCTCCGCTTCCTTTTTCTTTTTGTACTCGTAGCCTCAGGCTTGACTGCTGTTAGGGGGTCTTCTTTTAACCAGTCACAGGAGCTTTGAGGTTTCCAGTTCAGGTTTTCCAAAATGTTTATATCTATTTCTTATCCATTTGATGTGAGGTTATTCTTAAGCAACCATTGAAAAAAAGATATACATATATTTTGCAACAACAAAGAACAGAACTCTGTGGAAGATGCTTCTGCACCAGCTGATAAAAAAAAAAAAAAAAAAAAAAACCCTTCAGGGACTCTACATGTTCACATTATGACATTTATTCTGTGAAGAAGCTGATTTTGAAGATAACAATGGAGTTCATGTCATATTGCAGGCTTCAGACAACAGTTTGCCTCAATCACACATGATAAAGGTCAAGGAAACCAGCACTTTTTTAAAAGAAAAATAAAATTTTATCTACTAAAGTAACCCTCGCTTCAGAAAAAAAGCAACAATTTGTACAAAAAAGAACAGTTTTTGGAAAACCAAGCAGCTGCCTCACTGTTTCCTCTTAGCCAACCAATGATCACCAGTAGATTTTTTTCTATCTAGCAGCTTATTTGTCTCGTGTCTCCTCACACACAGCCACAACCTTCCTTGTGTAACACTGTTTAAATAAAGGATTGTTATACTCTGAAATCTGTGTTCACCTCATTTCTTTGCCAGGATAGATGTTTAGTCTATGTTATATCCATCATTTGAAGCCACATCCTAAAGTGGAAATGTCCCCATATGTCCACAGGTGATGACCAGATCATTTCAATCCATGTTGAGGACAGTTTATGTGTGACATTTCCACAGTCCACAAATGCAGAGGGGCTTTAAGAGTAGGAATGTGACCCCACACTCCTCTTACTCAGGGTTGAACTTCTGGACACTGGCCTGTAGATGGCGCTTCTGTCCTGTAGGTTCCTGGACAGATCAGCCTCAACTGGAATAAGATTAGAAAATAGTCTCAAATAAAATAGGTCATAAGATATAAACAGTGGGTGGTGGATGTTTTCACTGACATATTGTCAGCTTTAAGGAAACATATGTACAGCTGATAGGTTGATATTAATCACAGTATATACACAGCCTGGCCAGAAGAAGCCCCCGCACAGTATGTTTTTGGAAACAAGACTTAGATCTGATAACATTGAACTCATTACAACTTAGCTTTTTAACGTCAGTATAGTCTTAACTTGCATTTCTCTAACATTAGTCTATGAGGACATTTGGGTTGATTTGCAAAGAATATTAAATTGATTGTAATGTCTCATGTTTGCACTTTTAGCTTTTTTTTTCCTCATCCAACAATTCATTTCTTGAAGGGGGAAAAAAGAATATATATATATATATGTGTGTGTGTGTGTGTGTGTGTGTTTCCCAGGGATGCACCTCATCCTGAAATATATGTACATATTCAACCCTTTGATGCATTTATTATTAGAATCTTAGTCAATTTTTTTCCCTCTTTGACATGAAGAGAAAACCAATGACATCAATTTTTTCATGGAGTTACAAAAATATCCACTCATTTAGACACCATGTGTTTAATTTTAGAAGGAAAGAAACCTCTATTTAAAATGTAATACCAGGAAGTAATATATTGTGTGAAAACTATGAAACAAAAGCATTTTTGATGCAGTTAATCTGATGTTTTCTTATTTTTTTTATCATATTCTTATACTAGTTCTAACTCTCTTCATGGAGATAACATAAAAAAAAACCTTTTACTTTTTGTCTACCAACAATTAACAATTGATTTACCCTCATTTATTTTACTGCAGATCAGTTTTATCAAGAACAAAGTTACAGTAATGGTATGAATTGTGCATAAGCATCTACTGTGTTGGTTTATGCACAACTAAAAGAGCAAAAGCCATAAGTACTGTATACAAGCACTGTAGAATGACTCCAGTGTCGTGATCATTATGCATGAATGGGTTAAGGTGGAGGTGTTACTGTCATGACCTCACTTTAACCCTTTGATGCATGAATTATTAGAACCTTAGTCAAGTTTTTTTTTCCCTCTTGGACATGAAGAGAAAACCAATGAGAAAAATATCCACTCATTTATACACCATGTGTTTAATTTTTGACGCAAAGAAACATGTATTTAAAATATAATACCACAAAGTGATATACTGTGTGAAAACTATGAAACAAAAACCATTTTTGATGCAGTTAATCTGATGTTTTCTCATGTTTTGATACTAGTTCTTACTCTTTTCATGGAGATGTTACTGTCATGACCTCATTTTAACCCTTTGATGCATGAATTATTAGCACCTTAGTCAAGTCAAATAGTTTTCCTAAGTGTTTTTATTCCTCTTTAGGCATGAAAAAAAGCAATGTGACTGAAATCTTTTTACTTAACCTTTTTTTTTTTTTTTTTAATGGAGTTACAGAAAATATCCACTTGGCTGGTCAACATGTGTTTAAGCTTTAAACCAAAAAAACATTTATTTAAAACAATATCAGAACACTATGAAATAAAAGATTTTGAATACAGTTTTGTTTAAGAAGAGACTGTTCATTACAGTTTAATAATAACATTTATTAGGTTTAGGATATTTATAAGTAAACATGTTAGTGTAGATCAGGTATAAAGAACAGACCAGTTATAGTAATGATATGAACTGACTGATATGGAACTAAAACAACTAAACCCATGAATATATAAGAGAACAACTGTAGAATAACTGTCCAAAGTAGTGACCAGTATACATCAAAGGGTTAAAGTCACTTTGAGTAGAAACTGGAATGTCTCACCACACTCCCCCCTTACTTTAGTTTAATGTGGACACATGAAGTGTACTTTATGAGGAAGGAAAAGTGCATTTTTCAAGCTGAAGTGGAGGTTGCTACTGTTATTTGGTGATAAAGGACGTTCTAGTCCTAAACTCCTCTACAGAAACATGGACTGAGATTACATTTAAAATAGGGCCGCACGATATTAGAAAAAAACCGAACATTGCGATTTTTTTTTACCTTGCCATATATTAAAAAAATACTATATATATAACAGCAGATTAGTGGTCAACACAGAACATATGTTTCGGTGTCATCCTTCTTGTCGCCGAAATAATTAAATAAAATGATTTAAAAATAAGTAAACACATTTTTTTTAAAAATGAAATGTAATAAAATAAAAATTAAAAAATCAACCAAAAAGCCAAATAAATAAAAAAAAATATACATGAATAATACATAAAAATAAATAAAGAATTAAAAATGTGTTTATTAAAATAAATTAACTAAAATAAATGAATAAAAAAATATAGTACACATAATTAAAAAATAAAATTAAAATAATTGCATGACCTGTGATGTGACACACTAATAATCTAAGCACCTTCTGTGAATGTTTTGTGATTATTTTAGTGTTTTGTGATGTTTGCCCTCAACAGCAGATGCTTTTTTTGTTTTTTACAAGCACATGTTGCCATATGTCACTACCAGGCTTACTCTGAATAGACCAAATCACAATGAGTGTCAGTGATTGTTAAAGTTTGTGACACAAACCAAAAATTACATGGTGTTTTGGTTTATTAAAAAGTCTGTTCACAACAAAAAGGAACATCTGTAACAAATCTAGAAAGTTCCATTTTTAATCCGAGACTCATTATGGATTATACACGATGTGTGTTTGACTATTTCAATGTGTGTATACAGTATCTGCATTCAATTTGACACAACAAGCTAAAGTATCTGTAGTATTTTCATACATTCATCACATATTTTCATGCTTTTAAGTTCACATTGTGTTTAATTTTAAATTGACATGTTTCTTCTTATCTGCTTTTAGTCTGTTTATTTCAGATTCCTTCATTATTTAGACTGCAGCTTGCTCCTGGGCATTGCACACATAATTTGTACCTGTAGGGACATGAGCTGTCAGGTATTGTTTAGGAGATGAGGAAAAATTAGACTTTACCAAGACATCGTGTGTGTGTGTGTGTGTGTGTGGTTGCAGGTGTACATTTGTTTTTATTTTTCAGCAGAACTGCACATTTTATATCGTATGTTTTTGCTCTAAAACTCCTCATACAGTTTTATAGTTGTGAAATGTGGTCCTTAGAATGACATGTCTCCACCAGTATCCATTGAAACTCAGTGAAACAGTGAATGTCTCATAAGCAGAGGTCGGGACATGGCTGATATGAAAGTTTAATGCCATGCTTACCCTGCCGGAGTTTCCAGGTCAAATAAATAAGCAGTTGCAGAAGGAGCAGACAGACGGACAGGAATAACGGCATGACAAACAGCCATAGAGGAAGCAGTCCGTCTGTCTGTGAGTCCGTCTGAGTGACTGTCTGTCCAAGGAGCAGAGCCAGATTGGCCCAAGGGCCACTCAGCACCTCCATACGGCCCTGGATTAGACAGAGAGACAGAGAGTGGAGGTCAGGATGAATGCAATAATGTGGTTTTTGATCAGATAACACCTCAGGAAGCATTGATTTATTTTAGTTTATTTTATTTCACACTTTAAAAGATGGCAAATGCATAAGAAAGTATTAAATATAACAGTGTAAGGGAGGCCAAAAGCTTAATGTGCTTATATAGATGAACTTAATTAACACTTCAAATGAATTAAATAAACAAAAAATACATTAAATAAAGTACATTTAAAAAAAAAACAAAAAAAACAATGAAAACACAAATACAAAGAAAAATGTATCATTACTTATAATGACAAGTGGAGTTGTCTAAAATTAAGATCTTATATCTGACTTAAAAGTTACTCATTTTCTTTCAGGGGCCACATTCAGCCTGATTTGTTCTCTAATGGGCTGGACCAGTAAAATAATAACATCATAAAATAATGTTTGTGCTTGTTTTAGTGTAAAATAACCCAAACAAACATAATTTATTTATTTTATTGATTTAACCTTTATTTACTTTAGCTAGATTCTTACTTAAAATTGTGAAAATAGTTACTTATAGAAACTATCCAAGCAAAAAAAAAGATGTGAATAACCTGGAAAAACCTGACATTTGTAAAAAAAAAAAAAAATAATAAGTGGAATTTTAACCATATTGTGTCTGAACTTATCATTTCTACATGTGCATTATGAATCTGATCTACAAAGACACTAAACACATGAGCATATTTTCTTTACATGTTTCCAGTTCATATTTGTACTACAGTAGTAATTAACATTTTATTCTAATGGAATGTCAATATTTATTATGTAATGTAATGTTATTTTTTGCACTAAAACAAAGACACAGATTTAAAGTTGCCATTATTTATAGGCATAATGTATTATTTTTTTTCCCACATCATATATAGTTTAATTCAAGCAAGTCCATTTTTGATCTTTTATAATTTTTTTGTCATAAATACGTCTTCACACTGGCCTTTAACCAATGAAAAGTATTGAAAACAGCTTATGACTGCACCTCTTAATGTCATTAATATATTCAAAATATAAATAATTGTTTCCAGTTTCCTATAAAATAAGCATTTTGGACATAAGAGGTGACCGTCTGACACTGTCCACATGTACTTACAGTTTAAAGGATCTCACAAAATGAAGAAGGACACTTGTCGCTGAATCCTGGCAGTGAGTGAGTTACTGCATAGTTTCCTTCGCAGTCACATGATGCTTCACGACTGCAGTTTCTCAGATAAAATGAAGAAAATCTTTAACTTTGAAATCCACGTAGAAGATCAGTGTGAAGTCCAAAGGGTTTGTTATGTCTTCTCTTTTTATTTGTTTGTGTTTCTTCCCTCTCTCTCTCTCTCTCTCGTCCCTCGCTTGTAGAAACAATCACTTGTGCTGGTGTTGAACTTTGCTCAGTTCCAACAGTCGAACCTTGTGATTACTAAGAAGATTAACTGCACTGATACTGCCCTGGCCTGTATGTGGGAGTCATGTATGTAGACCAGGGGTCTCAAACTCATTTACTTTTAAAGGCCAATTGTATTTTCAATGTAATAATAAC
Source organism: Siphamia tubifer (assembly GCA_020466265.1). Classification (NCBI taxonomy): domain Eukaryota; kingdom Metazoa; phylum Chordata; class Actinopteri; order Kurtiformes; family Apogonidae; genus Siphamia; species Siphamia tubifer. The sequence goes on along the minus strand of CM035805.1, from coordinate 22,457,872 downwards.
ATAATAATAACCTGGAAATAATGACTAAGGCAATTTTTTGTCTGTTTTAGTACAAAAGAAACGTAATTAAATTGTGAAAATACTTACTTTTAGAAACTATTAAAACAAAAAAATATATGAATATTCAGAAAAAAAATACGTTTCTTAAGAAAACAAGTGCAATTTTAACTGTATCAACTTATCATTTATGCATGTGCATCATGGATCAGATCTCCAAAGACACTAAACACTTTGTAATAGAAGCAGAAAAAGGTTAAAATTGTGCTTAATTTTCTTTATACATTTCAGGTTTTTCACATTTTATTGTTACGAGATAGTTTATCAATGTATATATTTTCATAATACAATGATATGTTTTGCACTGAAAGAAAGAGAAAACATTTAATTTGTCACTATTTATAGGCATAATATATTACTCTGTATGTGGAACTAAAATTAACTAAAACAAAAAAAATACAATTAATTCCACCTTTTTTTTTTTTTTTTTGCTAAATTTATCCCACGGGCCGCATTGGAAACTTTGGCGGGCCACATTTGGCCCCCAGGCCACATGTTTGAGACCCCTGATGTAGAGGTCTGGAATGCATGTTTGTGCATTTGTATTTGTTATCACCCCTCCCCCCAAAGATGAGGCCAGGGTGATGTTTTTGGTTGTTTTGGGGTTTTTTTTTTTGTTCATTTATCTGTTTGTCAGAAAGTTGAGGCAAAAACTACTGGACCATTTTCCAGGATATTTTCAGGAAAGGTACAATGTAGTTCAGAATAGATCCAAAAAAATGTTGATGAATGTAGGTCAAAGGTCAAGGTCACCAAAATTGTGTTTTTTGCAATAAGAGATAAGACAAATCAGGACTTTCCTTTTCATTCCTCTATCCTCAGTTTTATATATAACTTCTTTTTCCTCTCACTGTTGATGTGCAATGACATCAGAACCTTGAAGGACAAATTTGAAGACTCTAGGTCTTCAAATTTGGTCACAATGCAGGTCAAAATTGAATTTTGGATATAACTTTTGAACTATTACAGACTTCCAATGGGCACCAAAATGTTGGGTTTTTGATTCTGCATCATATATGTATAGATTTTAAGCTATTGTTGACCACAGAGGTCAGGGGTCACTCTGTCAATACAAAAAAAAAAAAAAAAGGAAAACCAGTGGTGATAGAGACTTAGTTACTATTATTACCAGATAAGAAACCTGGCATGTGCCTTAAAATGATGCTATGACCTTTGACCTTGAAGAACCTTGAAAGGTCAAACCCATAGTCTCACATTTTGAGGTGAGCTATAAATGTTTGTAAAGAGGTGTGTTTGTTAGCAAAAACTACTTGGTTTAAATTTTTTTATGAAATGGTGACAAAAAAGTGGCCCAGAATAGATCCCATTACATTTTGGTCAAAGGTCAAGGTTTTTACAATGATAAGAAATTGAACAAATCAGGTTCATAATGGATGGGATTTGCCATATCTTGCACTACTTGTTACAAACAGGAAACACTTTACTCAAAAGTGTTATCTCACACCTTTTGTCTACTCTTTCTTTATCTGTTTATCTTCACAAACACACAGATCCCTTTCTTGTTCATCACAGCGTTGATTGTACTCAATTGGATTGTCCTTATCGTTTATAAAAAAGGAAAGATTGAATCAACCTTGAATGAAACCTTATGTTGTCACAACACTGGCTGAAATAATACAAGTGACACTTTAGTGTAAACCTTGTACTGGTAGAAACTAATTCCCATAAACTGTCATCATTTTTGACTCAAAAATTATTATTTTTTTAAATATGAGAAATTGTCTCCTCTCGTTATCTGAACCCGCTTTATCCTCACTAGGGTCATGGGGGTCTGTGGGGGCTTAATACAGCTACAATAGGCGAAGGCGGGGTACACCCTGTATGAAATGTTAGAGTTCATTATTTTAATATTAATATAAACACATACATTTACATCTTCTATTTCAGTAAAATAGAATAGAATAGAATAGAATAGAATAGAATAGAATAGAATAGAATAGAATAGAATAGAGTGTCCCACAGCAAGAAAGATCCTGGTTGGATTCCCACACCAGACCTTTCTGTGTGGAGTTTGCATGTTCTCCCAGTGTCTGCGTAGGTTTTCTCCACCATGCAAACACATGCACTGATAGGTTAATTAGTTAATCTAAATTGTCCATAGGTGTGAATGTGTTTGTCTATATATGTTCAGCCCTGAGATGAACTGGAGACTCATACAACTACACCCATTGTAGCTGGATTAGGCCCCCTCCCCCCCAGTATTTAGATTAAACATGAATGATATTTAATCGTGATTAATCACCATTAGTCCACAGCAACTCTTTGATTAATCTGGTTAAAAATGTTAATCGTTAGATAGATAGATAGATAGATAGATAGATAGATAGATAGATAGATAGATAGATAGATAGATAGATAGATAGATAGATAGATAGATAGATAGATAGATAGATAGATAGATAGATAGATAGATAGATAATTCTCTATCATATTTATAGGTCCTGATACCACTGCACTAATACTAATTGTACTTGTGCTTTTATTGTAACAGGTTTTTTTTTTTGTTTTTTTATTATTACATTTGGGTAATTTACACCTACTAATGACCACTGGGACAGAGGCGTCTACTCAAACCAGATGTTTTACCACAGTGGTTCTCAAATCCAGTCCACTAGTACCACTACCCTGCATGTTTTAGATGTTTCCCTCTTCCATCACACCTGCTTCAATTAATGATCAGCTCATCATCCAGCTCTACAGAAGCCTGATAAGGATGTAATGGTTTACAGGATGTGATGGTAGAGGGAAACATCGAAGACATGCAGGATACTGGTCTTGAGGACCGGATTTGAGAACCACTGTTGACAGTCTGATAATAAAAGAAGCACTTTTGTTTCCTTTAAAACACAGGTGTCAAACTCTAGTCCTCGAGGGCCGGTATTGTAACAGGTTTTTTTTGTTTTTTTATTATTACATTTTGGTAATTTACACCTACTAATGACCACTGGGACAGAGGCGTCTACTCAAACCAGATGTTTTACCACAGTGGTTCTCAAATCCAGTCCACTAGTACCACTACCCTGCATGTTTTAGATATTTCCCTCTTCCATGTGATTCAGTTTAACCCTTTAACTCCTGAGAACTAACAAAGTAACTGGTAACATGAGCAAAGACACAAATGGCAGAAAATAAATTTAAAAAAAAAATTTAAAAGAATCAAAATGTAGAAAAATAAACAAAATGAACAAAAACTAATAAATATTTACAAAATGATAAATAATGTGGAAAACTTTGAGGGGAAAAAAAAATTACGAAAGAAATTGGTCCCAGCAATTGTAATTTTGCCTTTAAAATTTTTTTTAAATAAAATTAATTAAAATAAATTAAAAAAAAAAACTCTTCCTTTTTGGCACCTTGTCCATGCACAAAACTAAAAGGAAAACGGTTGAATTTTTCTGAATATTTAAACTAAATCATCCATTCAGAACGCATCAGCACTGACACTTAAAGAGTTAATAATCAGCTCCTCATTAGACTGATAATGATGCAATGGCATCCAGGTGTAATGGAAGAGGGAAACATCTAAAACATCCAGGACCCCGACCCTGGAGGACCACAGTTTGACACCCCTGCTTTAAAGTCACTCTTATAAAGAGCTGCTGAGACTGTTTCTGCACATTTACATTAAAGTGAGACATCTTTGTTGTTACTTGGCAAAGCAGGAAACATCTCTCGTTTTCTCAGATCACTGCTCATCAGATGGAGACTCATTAAAAAACACCCAGGACTCTTCTCCCATGGGTGAGGGTTTGCTTCACCTGATAAAATCACTTGTGTAATTTGGCTCAGGCTGGTGAGAAGTGCTGCATAATTGACTGATGGTGTCACCGGGATCAATAAAATCGATTAGAACTGTTGTTTTTTTTTCGATTGATTAGGAGATGGTGGGCTTATCTTGTGAAAAGGTGTCAGTGCTTTACAGTTTTTTTGTGTGTTTATGCTCTTTTCATGCTTGTGTTCTCATTGACTGTGGCATAATGGAGCTATTTCTAAAGAATTCACACTGCTGCTGTTTCTGTGTGTTTGGGTCTGATCCGTGATTGATCATTAGATGGATTTTGTTTATGAGGAAAACAAAAGAAAGACTGAGTTTCCTCCAAAGTTAACGCAGCTAATCTAACTTTTCCATTGTTCTAGTGCAGGGGTCTCAAACATGCGGCCCGGGGGTCAAATGCGGCCCACCAATGGTTCCAATGCGGCCCGTGATTGATGAGCATCATAACTTATTACATGACTCCATATTTTCTTCTCATTTCTTTTGCCTATAAATGATGACAACTTTAAATTTTTGTCATTGTTTTACTGTAAAAAATACTATTAAATTATCGAAATATTTACATTTACAAACTATCATGTAACAATAAAATGTGATAAACCTGAACAATCTGAAATGTCTAAAGAAAATTAGACACAATTTGAACTATTTTCGGTTCTGTTTATTGTCTGATCCATAATAAAACACATGGACTAATGATAGATTGAGGCAGAACATTGTTGAAATTGACCTTATTTTTCTTATGACATTTAACTTTTTCTGCATTTGGATAATTTATAGAAGTATTTTCATAATTTAATGGAGGTTTTTTGCATGAAAACAATGATAAAAATTTGGAGTTGTCATTATTTATAGGTTATTATGTTTTCATTTTACTGGTCCGGCCCATGGGAGATCAAATCAGGCTGAAGAAAATAAGTTTGAGACTTGTGTTCTCGTGTGACATTTTGCATAGACCACAATTATTACTTTGTTGCACAAATACAGAAACAGCTCAAGAAACACAGAGAGACAAATGGCACTGCTGCCCGTTATGTATTATACATGACGGATGAAACATTTAAGTGGTTCTTGTGGAAAAAGGAAGTGAAACTCCAGCATCACTAGATATAAATCTCCTCTCTGCAGCCATAACTTGGACTAAATATTTCTTCCAGATCAGATTAAACTGCTCCCTTGATGCCTGTGAGAAATGTTGGACAGTTTTGCAGGCTTCCTTTACTCTGGCACGAATGAGAAAATAACGGGTTGTGTTTTTTTTTGTTTTTTTTTTTGTTTTTTTGGATTCTTTATAATCAGCATTTCTGTACATTTAATAAGCTATTCAGTTTATATATCCTTCCTGTTTGTTTGTTTTTGTTTGTTTATATCTGTGTTTTCCTACTGGTTAAGACTCCAAATATTTGTTAAAATTATAGAAATGCGCACAAGCAAACAAAAACAAAAAAACAGGATTCTATTTATATGAATTATTTACTGTTTTTTTTTTTATCACTATTTATTATTTATTTGCTCACCACTGAGATTCTGTGTCTTACTTTTAAAGGGTCAGGATCTGCTAATTGTGGTTGGATACAGGTCGTTGTCATTATGAACCTGAAATACACGGGGTTAATCAAGATTACTTGATGTTTTGAGTGTTCAGAAATTCTGCTTCATCTTTTTGTCTGTCTGCTGGTGTAGTCATGATGCAGCATCCACTTTGATAAGTGTAGTCGTGCGTGTGTGTGTGGTTTGATGTGTGGGTGGCTGGTTGTGTGAGTGTGTCGTCAGTACTGTGGGAACAGATCCTGTTTCATTGATTGTACAGTGAGATGAAACAACCCATCGCTCCCTTTGTAACGGTACCAAAGAGTGGTTTAATTGGGAAGAAACCGAACTGTGACTCCGACAAATAAAGAATAGTCACTGTCTGATAGATAGATAGATAGATAGATAGATAGATAGATAGATAGATAGATAGATAGATAGATAGATAGATAGATAGATAGATAGATAGATAGATAGATAGATAGATAGATAGATAGATAGATAGATAGATAGATAGATAGATAGATAGATAGATAGATAGATAGATAGATAGATGCAGTAATACAGACAGAAGGAACAGACATGAATAAAAGTTTAAAAATAAAATAAAAGGGTCAGATAATGCATCCAATGAGCTTTTGTGTGGACAAAACATGCATAAACATACTTATGTGTGGACCTAGAGCAGAATATGATGATGATGATGATGATGATGATGATGATGAATGGAACTGAATGTAAATGTAAAAACCAACATGTTGTGTGTTGTTTTTTTTTTTTTCATATTATCATAAATTAACATGTATTAACATCCATTGTGGTGTTTGTTTGTCTACATGCTCATGTGTATTTGTTTGTTGTTTGTATGCAGGCTTCAAGGAACCTATTCCAACTTTCCTTCTTTCTCTTGTTTTCCTCTCCGTTGTCATAGCAACCCCTTGGCCTTTTTAGCATAAGTTGCGTCAGGGGTCACTGATGATGCACATTGCCATAGTTACCATGGCTTTGTTAATGAAATTGGCTGCTTCCAGTATGATGTAAAATATGTGACATTTACCTATAATCACAGACACTTGACTGGAGTGTGTATTCAATATAGGGAAATATTAATGGTTATTGATGACAATTGGGAGGTTGTAAGAAAAAACAAATACTGCATCCAATATTATAAAACACTTCTGTGCCATGAGTTCCCGCTGTAGAAGCCTCTAGTGTAGAAATTAACTTTATTGATTCAGCATTGACTATCATACAATTTAATATTATATAACCAAATGTTTCATACGGAGCCCATTACTGGTTACCGATGTTATAGAAACCCGGAGTGTTTTCAGTTTTTCTAACACCGTTGTATTATTCAGTACATCCCACCTGCAATAGTAAAAGTATGGAACACACTAATGCTGTCAGAATAATTTAATGGTAATTTAAGCAAACAAAGCATAACACTCATCTGTGCCAGGGATTCAATCTGGTCAGGTGTTTGGGACAACACCTGACGAACACACACACACACACACACACACACACACACACACACACACACACACAAGGAAACAGGGAAGTGCCTCTGTAGAGTATTATATTATTATTAGGGTTGTCAAAATCTACGCATTAACTCAGATTATTCCATCATTATGATTAATCTAATTTAAAATGTGTTCAAATTCAGTGGAACAGTTTGGTTTTTTTTTACAATTGTTTTGTTGAAACTGTTGAAGGTGTTGAATAAACATATTAACTGCATATGTATTCATATCTTTATATGTTTTGCACATTTTATCAAATTTTTTGGTGTCTTTTCAGTATTTTACAAGAGTTTTTGGTAACACTTTGTAATACCTACACACAATCCACTATGTATTATAGTAACTATTTGATGTATTAACCATTTGGTACCTATTTGTTAATGTTTATTAATGTATTGCTTATACACAATTTATCATAAAGCATTTGTTCACATGGTTATAAATGTTTTGGTCATAGAAATGAAAAACAAATGCTTTATTTGTGTTACATTGTGTATGACTAAACATTAACAAATAGGTAATACATGGTTAATACATAGTGAATTGTGTGTAGGTATTATGAAATGTTACCAAGGTTTTGAATATATATTGGATTTTTCATTACTTTTTTTGTCTTAGTTTATTTTTTTATTTTTATTTTTTTACGGGGTTGGGGATTAGTAGATTTTATTATGTTTTGTATTTTTTTTCTCAACTTTTTTTATGTTTCTTTGTGTATTGTGGGAAATTTCAATTAAAATATATATATATATATATATATATATATATATATATATATATATATATATATATATATATATATATATATATATATATATATATATATACATACATACATACATATATAGGGCTGTCAACTGAGTTTAAATCAGATTAATCACAAGGTTGTGAAATAATTTGGATGAATCGCTATCAAATATACATTTTTCAACTATGATCTATCCTTTATGTCCAGTTTGTGTGTGTGTCCAACATATCAGTGATAAACTACTTTGGTTAAATGAATCTTCAGCCTTTCAGTTCAGTGTGTGGTTGTGTTTTATGTTTAACAGAACACAACACTTGGGTCAAATCTAATCTTTACACACCTTGGCCACTCTGACCTGCTTCACTTTGAGCAATAAAAGTATTCGTAATAAATACCTGCCCTAACACAATGGATGACACCTCTATGACATTTCCTCATTCAAGCCTTGTTATTCTTTTGTCATGGTGTGAAATGACATGGGGAAAAAAAATGTGCATTCCACAACGAAGAGGAGTCAGTGAAATGCTGTGAAATCTCAAAAAGCAGACACGCCTGTCAAACTGTTATTATAATGAGGTGGCGTACAGAAAGGATAACTTTTATTTTCCTGTTTACCCAATTACTATATGACGATAAGATGTTCATCCATCTGTAGTTAACATTTTATGTTAAGTCATAAGTCATTCTTTGATCTTCTACAACTGTAGCTTTGTTCTTTTATTATTCTGACGTTTGTTTTATATTGATTTATTCAGGAAAATACAAATGCTTCCTGATTGCTATTAATTGACTGTTTGGCACAAGATAATATAGAAATTCAAATTGAATGACATAAAAAAAAATTAATCGTATACTGTAAAAATCAAATCAAATCTAGGCAGCTGCAAAAAATGCTGTAAAATCTACATGTTTACAGAGTAACATGTAGATTTTACATTTTAAACATGTAAATTTTATATTGAATGTAAACAGTAAATGGACACATGAACAGTAGGATTTAAACTACCAACCTTTTGATCAATGGACAACCCACTCTACCAACTGAACCACAGCCACATGTTATTTCACATATTTCAAATCTGAAATTGTTAAATGTTTTACCTTTTTCAGTTCCTTTTTTAAAGCAAACGTGCTGTTATTTGAACATTGTCTTCTTGCAATTTAAACAGCATCACATAATGTTTTTCAATCTACAGTTTTATTTCCTCAAAACAACAGAAATACATCATTTCTACATACAAATCTGCTTTTCTTAACACACACTTACTCTAAAAACTACAGCCACATTTGATTTACTTATTAACACACACATCTCAGATAAATCCCTTTGCATTATATTTTCACTTAAATTTTTCATGTTGCAATTTTACAACTTTTTTTCCTGTTGATTCTAGGTTTTTTTTTTTTTTTTTTTTTACAGTGACGGATTTGCTGTATGAAATAAAGATTATAATAAGGCAGTTTCATATCTTTTAATTGTAAGTATAATGTGCAAAGTGATTACCAGCTAATGATGATGAAGAGAAGGGGATGCTACAGGGGCTCTAACACCTGCTCTTTTGCTGATTAACATCCAATGTGTCTTTTGACAGGGACTATTTTTTGGCTTTTTAAATTTTTTTTAAATAAATCAGTTCCAACAGCAAATGTATCCTTGATCACATGTGGAATTATACATTTGGATAATAACATTTTACACATAAATACCTTGCGGCCATGATTCATGACGTCACTTCGAAAAAAATTGAGCCCCTGCCCCACCAAAGGTCTTTGCACGGCCCTGCTTTTCACCATTTTATCTGCAGTATAACCTGTTGCTTTTGTGCTACTGATGTAACTCCTAAAGCATTGGCATTATTCACAAAATTCAACCAATGTCAGAAGGTTGAGATCCTGTCCTTTCTGACACCACATAACAACTACAACAACACATTACAGCTGTGTTCTGTATACCCCATTTCTTCACTTTCTAACACTTGGGTCAAATTTTGGTGATAGTTTTCCTCACTATGAGAGACCAGTAGAGTGACTGACAACATTGTAGATTTTGCAGTGTTAATTTGGAGACAATGGGACCAAATACACTCTAAAAGAAGTTAAATAAACTCTCTAAGTGTTGATTTAACACTGCAAAATTTACTGTGTACTCGCTCTAGTAACTACATAAATTCTCAGACCTGTTGGTTGTTCCACCTCAAACTAGGGGAACAACATAAAAGTGCTCCCCTCCTGCTTCCAGCTTCCACACAACAATAACAATTTACACAAGTAAAGTCCAATTCAAATATTTATTTTAACAAAAGGTATCAGGGAGGGTGGAAACTCTTACATTTACAAAAACTAGTCAATTTAACAAATGAATCCGATTCTCTATTTACACATTTCACACTGTCTAATTGAGGGCACGTGGTCATCACACACGGCTGACTGGAGTGAGAGAAGGAACGCTTCATTCTTCTTCCTTATAAATATGAGCTGTAGCCAATCACAATTTGCCATCTGGAACACAGGAAATAAAGAAAACACATAGACAGGGGGAACACCACCCTGTGTCCAGGAGGATACATAACACAACACGTAACAAAATACAGGTGTACATCTATTTACGAAAAACCTTTACCTCAATTTTTCGTCTCTGAATAAAAAAGAAAATTCTGTTTACTAAAAGGAAACCGAGACATAAACACTATGTACATTACTGTACGTAAATACATCATGTATGTACTGTACGTAGCATTCCATTGGCTATGAGGGAACTACCCATGATGCTTTTGGTGAGCCTTTGACCCTCATTCATGGATCCATATCTGTGCCGGCCCAGCATCAGAAGCCAATGTAAAGAACAGAACCACCGCTGCCTAGTGAGTCCACTGACAGCACGTATTGGTTATCCATCATGAGTCTAAAGAAAGCAACTCCTGACGTGAATGAAAAGAGGAAGTGGACTTTGTTATCAATAGTTTATTAAATTTAATGGCTTTATGTTTTAGAAACTTTAGAAACTGTTTTCCTGGTTAAAAAAGTATTTTTTTATCCATAGCAAATAAATGCAGTTTTATTTTTTACTTTATTAAAATTGTGAAGTTGTCATTTTTTACTTTTACTTAAATAAAGGGGTTGAATCAGTACTTCTACTTTTACTCGAGTATTTTTTAACCCAAGTAGCTGTACTTCTACTTCAGTGAATAGAAAACACCTTCCTGTAGAGTATGTCTAATGCTATGTGTGGGTCCACTGTTCTGTCTTGGCTTTGTTTGTCCTCATATGTCCATCCAGAGTTAAACATGTTGTTTAGTGTCTTCCATCTTTATAGGTTGGTTCTGTTGCCTGTACGACTGGATCTACTGACCATTAGCACGTGCTAACTGTACTGGACAAACTGTCATTCTACTGCAGATAACTTAATTGCATTTAAAAAATTTTTTTATCAGATTAATCATAATGAGAGATTTAAAGTTATTAATTTTGAAAGACCTAAAATAAAGCAATATTCTTATTCTTATTCTTATTCTTATTCTTATTCTTATTCTTATTCTTATTCTTATTCTTATTCTTATTCTTATTCTTAGTATTATTCTTATTATTCTTATTATTATTATTATTGTTTATGGCTCCATCCTGGACCCAAGTACAAATTTTGTACCCAGGAAGTGTGGCGGCTGGAGCTCAGTTGGTAGAGTGGGTCGACCCAATGACAGAGAGGTTGGTGGTTCGCGTCCTGGAATGGTTGTCCACATGTCAAAGTGTCCTTGAGCAAGACACTGAACCCTGACTTAGGCTCCCAGTAGGACTGACAGAACCTACTGGTGTGTGAATGGGTAAATGTGAAACTAATGTAAAACACTTTGAGCATCATGAAGGTGTTATATAAGTGCAAACCATTTACCTGGTATGACAATAAAAATCCTATCATTAAGTTTACAAAAGAATAAGCAAAAAAATATATATCATTACAAACACACAGTCTGCTATAGTGACAGTTAAAGGGTTAACACAGTGGATGCACTCCCGAAGTAAATTTTCAGAGCTCAAGTAAAAAAAGCAAAGACAAGTGGTCAAGAGGAGAGCGACAGAAATCCCTTGGGTGCATCTCCTCCTATAATACACACACATATTTGTACTGTTAATTACTGTTGTGCTGCTCTTTCTCATACTGGCATATATCCAGGCCTTGGAGCTGAGGGTAAATGTGGCACAAAGAAGAGCAGACAAAAGGCTGCAGGTAATGAGAAATGATTACATTTAATGGTAATCAGACCTGAGGACATGAGGACGTGAGAGTGAAAAGACAGAGGACAGCAAACATAAGAATGTGAAGACACACAAGAGATTGATTTATTGGCATTTGGAATAAAGAATCAAGAAGTGTGCTTAGAGAGATTAGAGCTGCTGGGAGAGACTAATAGCAAGACTGAGATGAGAGGTTGGTGGGTGGAAGTGTGAGACAGAGGGAGAGGGAAAAGTGATGGAAGTGAAGAAAGAGAGACGAGAAAACAGGCAGCAGCGAAATGTTTGTCATGTTATCTAAGGATAATTTAATTTACGACACTGCGATTGGGAGAGTGACTGACAGGGGACGATCGAAGGAGGGAGGGAGGGAGGGGTGTGTGTGATGCATCAGCACAGGATGATAGACAGTGAATTGAGGGGGGTACGGAGGGAGAAATAATGAATCCGCTAATTAAGATGTTGCTGAAAGACAAATGGATTGACGAGGACAAAGATGAGAAGGAAAAAAAAAAAGAAAAGAAAAGGAGGGATAGACAGTGAGAGAAGGAGGATGAGAATGAGTGGTGGGTGGATGAGAGAGAGAGAGAGAGAGAGAGAGAGACAGAGAGATTCTATGCAAGAGACCTGAGGGAATGAGACATGAGGGGTAGATGAGGAGAGATGGAAGTCAGGAAAAAAAAAAAGACAGAAGACCTGAGGGACAGAAAAAAAAAAAAGAGGAGAGTATACTTGAATATTTTATTCTGCTCAAGTCCATTTAGATTGAACTCAGAGTAAAAGAGAGGAGGGAGTGCAAAGGTGACGACAGAGAATAATGAGGAAGACATAAGGGGGAGGGGATGGAGGAGGCAGGGGTCCGGCGGCTAATTCCGTTGCTATGGTGACCGTTTAGCATCAGGGCCAACAGGGTTCTTGTGTAAGAGTAGCCGGTAGCATCTTTTATTACCTTCACTCACACAAACATGTACAAATGTGCGGCAGGGTCTTCATCATCATCATCATCATCATCATCATCATCATCATCATCATCATCATCATCATACTAGAGTAACTGTCTGTTCTGTGCAAGAGGACGAGGACTAACTGCTGCTCTGAAGACGTACACAGCCTCACAGCAGATACATATTTAACATTTCATAACACAGGTTCCACACTTTCATTTTTTCGATGTAATCACTGTGATTAATAACACCAGCGCCGGAGATAAACACCAATAATGTTTGTCTTTTACAGCTGGAAATCCAAAACATTTGAAATCTTGTGTCGTTTTTACTGTAGCAGAGTTAGGGATAAAGCAGTGTTTAAATGGATTAACTTGAGTTGATATCATCAGGAAGAGGCATTTGATTAAAAATGACTGTTTATCTGAAAGCCTGTTTATGACATGAAACAGAACAGATGTCATTTATAATATAAAATTATCTCTCATGTGAATTAATTATGCCCCAGTTTATGGTTAACTGGAAGTAATTATACAGTGTACACTCTGTGCACAATATAATTAACCACTTTCCCTATTTACAGTCATTTTTATTATATCGATGTTAGTTCAGAGGTGTTTATTGAATAGAAAAAAATATCATAATGTTTTTTGGTTCTTTTTTTTTTTTTTTTTTGATCATGATGATATTTGGTGAAAATTTGCCCTCTGGTGTGTATGTAAAAATGACAATATGGTTTATGTGTTTGACTTTTTTTTTTTAGACACATTCATGGTAGTTTTGTACTATAATAGCAAAGTATTTTTTTTTCATTCAGCTTTAAAGTACACTATTGTCCATAAAGTTGGAATATTTTTAGTTTTCAGTCACATTTGTACTGTATAATCCCACCAAATTTCATAAAATATTCAGGAACATGGTCCAGAATAAACCTCACAAATGTTTGGTGAATGTACAGTGAAGGTCAAGTTCACCAAAAAATCTGTTAAGAGATACAGTAAATCAGGAATTTCCTTTACATTCGTGTATACTCTGTTTTGCGTATAGCTTCTTTTTGTTCTCACTGCTGATGTGTATTGAAATGAGAACCTCCAAGAAGAAATTTGAAAATTTAGGGTCAAAGGTCAAGGTCACAATTGAACCATAATAAATATGGTTCAAATATGCTATCGAATAATGATCCTATATTGTTGTGATGTAATTATTTGGACCAATTTATATTTTTAATGAGACTTAAATGAAGTTTAGGCCACATTTCTTGATTAGAAATGTGGCTGTCTGTGAAATAAAAAGCATTTTACGGTGAATTGTCATGAATGAAATGCAGTAGATGAGTCTAATATCATTAAAAAAAAACAACCCACAAACATACCTGTATTTGATCAGGCTGTATAACAAGCGCCCCCTGAAAACAGATTTATAGATTGTGAATTCATGGTTTAGGTTAATGAAAAGAATGTACAGTTGATTTTATATTTTCATCATCAGTTTTGTCCAGGGTAGTGGCTTGTACATCTGGAGTCCTTTATGTTAGATATATGATTTACATTTAAAATTAAAAATGGTAAAAGGACTGCACTTATAGTACATCTTGGTGTTCAATGCGCTTTACATTAGCCTCACATTCACCCATTCACACACGCCAGTAGGTTTCTAAGGTTCTGCTACATTTACTGGGAGCCTAAGTCAGGGTTCAATGTCTTGCCCAAGGACACTTCAACATGTGGACAGCCAGAACTGGGACTGGAACCGCTGACCTTTCTACCAACTGAACCACAGCCGCCCTACTTACTAAAAAGAAAATCTTTTTAGTAACTACCTGTTGGTTATATAGCATCCAAAACACTGGAAGTGGAAAGTACACAAACAGGACCTTCAACACCATTTTGATTTAGACAATGAAGAGTTTCTACATTTGGAAATAGACAAAATATGAAACAGATCTTGTAAGAAAAGTCAGAATTAAATGGTTGTAACTCCAAAACAAGTGGTGATAAAGTACTCAGTTACTATTATTGACAGATTAGAAACTATATGTAGGCTCCAAAATGACATTGTAACCTTTGACCTTGAGTGACCTTGAAAGGTCAAACCTGTGGCCTCATGTTTGATATCCATTAAGAGCTAATATTTTTGTAAGGGGCGTGTTGTGCCTGAAACTACTTGTTCTTTTTATTCCTATTTATACATGTTGATTTTCACCTTATCTATATGAAAAGATTACACACTGACTTCCAGTTACGCTTTATCTTTCTATAACAAATCACATTGTAAAACAACATTTTACCTGATTTACCCTATTTCTCATCACTGCAAAAACTCATTTTTGGTGAGTGTGACCTTTGACCTACTTTCACCAACATTTAATGGGATCTATTCTGGATCACCTTGCAGCTCCAGTAGGTGGTCCAGTAGTTTTTTTGTAAAGTTCCTGACAAACGAGACAGACAGTGAAACAGACAAACAGTATCCCTCTCCCCTTTTTTTTTTTTTTTGGGGGGGGGGGGGGTGACCAGACTGAATCATGGGAAATAATAAAATAAAATATCACTACTGCCTGAAACATGATGTGCCATCTTTTGACTTGAGCAGATATATGTTTAAGCTTCCAGAGGCAGGATGAGGTTTGTAGCCAGAGGATACTGACCTAAATAAAGATCAGCCTCAGTCTGTAACACAACGATAATGGTTTTGTTCTATTTATGCTGATTCACATGTAACATAAATAAATGTAAAGGATTGAGTACAGTGCAGTAGGTCGGTGTTGAATGAAGCAGAACGGGATTATTTCAGAATTATGACTGTTTTAATGTACAGTATCTTAGTTATTATATTAAAAACACAGACTAGGATTAAAAATAAAAATAGATAACTGAATTGTGAGTTGCAATAATAAACTGGAATGTGCAAAACACACTGGAATATTCAGTGTAATGAAGAGCAAATAGACTTAAGCTTAGATTGTCATTTGCTTTTAAATGTTTTTATGTCTTTATTTGAATTGTCTTTGAATGCATCTTTATCATTTTAATTTTCTTATATGTTTTATGTAAAGTACATTGAATTGTCCTGTACATGAAATGTCTTATACAAATACATTTGCCTTTCCTTGCCTAAAGCAGAAATGTCCAAACTATTCCACAAAATTTAATTAATGAATCAACTGATCTCAGTCTTCAGAGTCGATTTGGTCAAACTGTTGGAACAAAAACCTGTAGCCTTTTGTGGACATGCCTGGACTAAAGACACCAACAGTTTAACAGAAAACACTGATTTAAATTTAATTGTCCATTTGGCATATAACACAGGGGATATGTATGATGATGAGGAAGTGTCTTTGTCATCATCTTTTTTTCTTTCTCTCAGATCACACCTAGAAAATCAGGCAATATTTGTATATGTGTTGGATCTGTATTTGCTCTTGTGTCTGTTCATTATAAATGTCATTGGATTCATTAAGTAAGCATTTTAAACTCAAACCAACTGCACTTCATGTATTTATTGCATTTTTATCTGCAGTTTAATTGTATTTAAATTATATTCTGATTGTTTTGCACTGTAAAGCACTTTGACTCTCTGTGAAAATTGCCCTATAAATAAAAAATTACTTACTTACATCATACTATTTGTCATCATTTCTTCACCTGAACAGAGCACACAGACTTTTATTTTATTATTTTTTTAGAAGCAAAACAAACATTCAGACTAAAAATAACAGTACCATTACATAAGATTATTTGAGTGTTATCACTTACCAGTCACAGATAATAGTGACAGTGAATTGGTCAGTATTGATGAGTAAACCATGACAATGTGATGACTTCATCATGAAGATGAGGAGTCTTTAATTACTGAAGGGGAGAATGTGCAATAATATTGATTACATAATTATTTACTGATGGAATCAATACACTGACAAACAGCATTGATTTAGAACTAATTTGAATTATTTAGAAAATATCTCCAGAGGCTGTAGACGGTGTATTAACTTAATGTAGTGATGCACTAGTGGTTCAAATATCAAATACATTCAATTCAATTATTTAACATTTAACATTTGTAATTCATTTACAGAATGCTAAACTCTGAACAGTTATAGTTTATATACTTACATATAATTGTATTGAATCTGCTTCTATGTTTCACATGTATTTACCTCATTTTGCCTTTCTGAATTCTAAGTAAATAAGCAAATGTGTATTGAGGGTGTACGTCACCTCCAGAATGCTGCAACATTACAACACTACATAGTTAAGTCTATATACATGTTTTCAGTAATTGTTTTCCAACATTTATAAAGTCTTTGGAGGTTTCCTTTTCACAGACTTTAACCCATAGAAATCAGCTCCTGTACAAAAACACATGCATATGATTTAGTTATATTCAAATTGTTCAGATTGTTGTGTTTTGTAATAGATGTGTTTTATCTGCTTTGAGTTTAGAGATTTACAAAGTTTATGGTTAGCCCCTGAAGGCAGCATGTCCCTCTTTTCTGACACACCATTGGTCTATTAATAAATAAATAAATAAATAAGCAAACAAAACACAAAGTAAACGGAAGTAGTAAAAAAAAACATTAATTTTCATCAGAAATTGTTAATCTATTAATTTTTTCTATTTTCATATATTACATTACTTTTGTGAACAAAACAGACAGCTAATCTCACAATTCTATTGCAAGATAGTAAAGGTGGGTTTTGACAAGTATATATATATATATATATATATATATATATATATATATATATATATATATATATATATATATATATATAATTATTATTATTATTATTTTTATTTAATTATTATTTAACTAGAATTCTAAATTCTCAACTTCAGAGTACATCATTTTCACCACAGTACTCCAGTACAGATGAGTCTGTCTTGTGTTCAGAGTCCAGTGTGTTGTCTTTGTCTTATTTGTTGTTATCCAGTGTGTTGTCTAAGTCTCTGTTTTTTCTTTTTTTGTCTTTGTTGGAGTCCTGGGTTTTTACTTGGACATGTGGGTCTGTCTTCACCTTTTCCCTATGTTCCTCCAGGCCACAGTGTGTGTCTCCTCCCATTAATTAACCCCATTCTTCTCACCTGTGTCAGCCCTATATAACCATCCTGTGTCTGTTTGTGGGTATGTTATCAGCCCTGGTGATGTCTATGAGCAGTATTTCCTGGGTTTTTTTTTTAAATATATATTTATTTATTTTTTTTCTGTGGTTTGGCTTTTTGGTTTGTGGTATCTGTCTCTGTCCTATTTTGCCCTCTCCCTGTTTTTGACCTTCGACCTGGATTTGACTTCGCTCCTGTGTGACCCCTCTTTGGACCTCGGACCCTGGATATGACCTCCTACTTCCCTATGGTAACGTCTTTTGACCTCTCCCTCTATCTGACTGTCTCTGCTAACTGTGTCCCAGTCTCTGTTTGTTACAGACGAACCATACAGGGGAGCAGACACTGTTATTTACACTTATTAATAAAGACTGTAAACCTTCACATCTGTGTGTGTCTTGCATTTTGGTCCAGTCTGTTTCTGGTGTTACCACAGAGTCTTTATTCTTCTAGCAGCTGACATGTTCTGGACATCTTATTTTTTATTTTTGAAGTGCCCAAAATGTTGATTACATGCAGGACTCTAAAGTGTTTGGGATTGGGACCCTCATGTAACGTCGCCTGGAATTCAAATAGGGTCGTCTGGAATTTCTAGTAATTAATTTAAAAGAAATATATGCTTATAAAAAGCATATCATGAGTTGATAAACATAAATCTATGAAACATGACAAACTGATAATTCATCATAATTCATAGTTTGAGTTATTGTTTGTTCAGTATTAATTGCCAGCCTTGTAAATACAAACTGGACTGACTGTATGTATTCTAACCAAGGAAAATACAATTCTCACTCTGTTGTAATAATCTAGACCTGGCTTTTCTGTCTCTGTCCATAATAATAATATACAGTATCTGTCCTGTGGTTTTATGCAAATGACAAACTGATTCTGATACAGACTAAATGTCGTCTAAAACTAACCCTTTGATGCATGACTTATGAGAACCTTAGTCAAGATGTTTTTATTTATCTTTAGAGCTGGAAAAATACAATGTGATTAAAATTTTTAATGGAGTTAGAAAATGTGTTTAAGCTTTGAGCCAAAGAAATGTGTATTTTAAACGCAATATCAGAACATTTAAAAAGAATTGAATGCAATTTATTTTTTTTAAGAATGTTGTTAATTGCAGTCTTAATAACAAGCAATTAATTTACACAAACATGTTAGTGTAGATCAGGTATTAACAGATGAGTTACTGTCATGATATGAAGTAAAACAACAAAATTAATTAATATACAAGAGAACAACTGTAGAATTAAGTGTCCACTGGAGTGACCAGGATGAATCAAAGGGTTCATGTTTATTTAATGTAGTATAGAAAACTATTACATGATAAAAAAAAAAAAAGTCAAATATTTAATGTTAAAGGGGAATCACAAGCCAAAATAGACTGGAGTGTGAAAAGATGTCTCCAGTCGTACAGGATGTTGAGTGTGGATTCTGTGTCATGTATTTTTTTTTTTTAATAGTCAGGTAGGCAAAGGTACAGACTGACCAAACTGACAGCATCATATGAGTAATAGTTTCTACCATGTAAGATACATGAACATGTATAGATATGCTTGTGTGTGTCAGGGACAGGGGGAGAGATACCACATCCACATCCAACATTATCTTGTATCGTAGCAGAAGACCAGATAAGTTCCAATAAGGGCTGTGGAAACCCTTTTTATTTTTTTCTCTCTCCTGACGTGAGCACTTGGTTGAGCTGTCAGACAAGACCAGAACATAGTCCTTCTTTGTGGAAGAGAGGGAGAACAGACAGGGTAGAGACAAGAAGCTTTTAACTTGTGATGTTCTTTGGCACTAATTTGTTTCAGAGGTGCAGAGGGAGAAAAAAAAAAAAAAAAAAGGTGTCTTGAAACTGAGATTGTTTTATTCATTATTTTAAGACTGTGCCCATATTCACACACTGTCTGACTCGGACCAGGGACTATAGAAATACAACGACAAAAGGGAGGAAGTGTGTGTGTGTGTGTGTGTGTGTGTGTGTGTGTGAGGAAGATTAAAAGGATGGCCTAAAAGGTTATCTCATCCCCCCTGACGAAGCTCTTGTACTGAGTGGGGTTATTTAGCTTCAGACAAAAGCAGAGAGGTGGTGATGGTGTTAAGAGACAGCAGTGAAATGGGAGGAGGAGGAGGAGGAGGAGGAGGAGGAGGAGGAGGATGGGTGTGTGTGAGTGGTGGAGAAGGTCACAATAGAACAGAGCCCAGATAAAGAGAGGGAGGAAGGAGATGGAAAATGGGATTAATTCTCGCCTGTCTCTGTTTCACTCCTTGTTTTTCCTTCCTCTCTCATCCACTCTCCTCTTCTTTTTATCATCTTCACTATAGTACAAATAATTAGAATTTCACATATCTTTATATATATGTTTTTTTTTTAAGTTGTGGTTAAATCTGTTTAATCAAGTTATAACTAATGATTTTGGATTTTTTATTATAATTTATTTAGTTTTTCCTTTTTTCTCTAATTCAGTTTGTTTTAATCAGTTTATTTGAGAGAGAGAGAGAGAGAGAGAGAGAGAGAGAGAGAGAGAGAGAGAGAGAGAGAGAGAGAGAGAGAGGAGAGAGAGAGAGAGAGAGAGAGAGAGAGAGAGAGAGAGAGAGAGAGAGAGAGAGAGAGAGAGAGATCAATTAACTTTTATTAAGACATTTAGGTGAGATGTAGACAAAAATGTCCGGAAGTTTAAATTAAACCATTAAAATGAACCAGACGTGTGGGTCATTTTCATACCATTGTGTTTGTTTTAATGGTCACTTTCACCTTCAGTTGTGTTTGTTGACAGATGTTTGGTGGGGTGTAGATCCAGGGATGATTGCCTTTGATGGCTTTTCATGATCTTCCTCGGGTGCGCAGGGCATACACGTCATTGGGTGGGCGATGACACGGCTCGTGGACATGTTTTCAGGGTGTTTCTGTGGGGTTTCGCTGGCATGACTTTTGTTCGTGCTGGTACAGTGATGGCTACCTCCTCCTCTTTTTTTTTTTTATCATTTCCCGTTTCACTTCTATTGATAACACAGTCCACTTCTTCTTTTCATTCACACCAGGAATTGCTTTTTTTGGACTCATGATGGATAACAAATACTAATCCTGTGGTGGGGTTTCAGTGGACACACTCGGAGGAACTCACAAGGCAGCTTCTGATCCTGGGCCGGCACAGGTATGGATCCACGAATGAGGGTCAAAGGCTCACCAAAAGCATCATGGGTAGCTCCTTCATAGCCCAATGGGATGCGACATACAGTGATGTACATAGTATTTATGTCTCAGGGGTGTCAGGTTCCTTTCGTAAAGAGAATTTTCTTTTGTATTTAGAGATGAAAAATGTAAGTATTTTTGTTACTTGGGTTAGTTAGTTACTTGTTATTCATTAGCTGAGTCTTTTGTAAGTAGATGTACCACTGTATTTTAATCTAACAGAACCTTAGGCTTTTTCTATTTGGTAAAAGGATGACTGTAGTAAATACAGTCCAGTTACATATAGGCCGATTCTTGACATTGATGTGATATAGCAGGTGATGTAATGACGCATTATGGTTCAGCCAATCAGTCACGGTGATGTGACATAATGTATGACGTAATCACACATACTGTGCAGTTCAGAGAAGCATGTCTTCAGGTGCGGTTGTAATTGTTTCAAATGTAATAAAAGAAGAAGAAATATAAAACTCCGCTCCACGTATTATTCATCACGCAATTGAAGTTGCCTTAACAGAAATGTCATGCACTTCTATAGTTCCAACAGTTTCATTACATAATGCATCACAAATGTTGTTGTTCTAGTGTGCAGACCCAAAATGTTGCTTGAATAGACAGTTGTCTCTTCATGATTATTAGATTTTAGTTCAGTTCAGATTTAACTCCCTTTACCATATAAGCACTAGTTATAAATAGCACATATGTGATCGACACACATCCCACAGGAGTAAACGTCACATCCTGAAAAAATATCAAGACAAATATAGAGCAAATACAGTTGCATAAGAAATTATTAGACCATTAAAAGTCATTAAAACTCATGTGTATCATGTGACTAAGACAGAAAAGAAAATGCACTGTTTTAGTTCGTACAATTCCACAGATATTGAGAAAACAACTGAAATGATTTTAGTTATTATCAAGTAAATATGGATAAAAACTCTGAAATTAAATTCTTGAGGGTTTTTTTTTTGTTTTGTTATCATTATATTTGTCCAAACAAATGCACCTTTAGTTGTACCAGGTATTAAAATTAACCATTGACTAAAACAAGGGTGGTCTAAAAGTTTATTTTTTTTCCGTGTCTGTAGGTCGACCTTCAAGGTGACTGAGGTTTGGTTCAATAGGTAACGCTTCAGTAAGTCAGGTCTGATTCCTGAACAAAGCAGCACATTTTATGCAGATGAACAGAGGTGGGTGTCAGGTGTCACCCAGGGCACTGGTCAGTAAATCAGTAAATGATCAGCAGATTATCTTTAACCTCCTGAGACACTGCAAAGTATTTTGTCCTCTGTAGGGGACATTAGTTTCATAGCTGTATTTGGAAAAAAAAAAAGAAGCTGTCCCCCACAAAGGACATTCCATAAAAATGCATCTGAAAAACCTTTTGCATTGTGCTGTTTCCAATAAAGACATTTATTTAATGTAAATAATAATAATAATAATAATAAGAATTAAACAAAACGTGTACCTCAGGAGGTTCATATTTTCTGTCACTTTGTTTTATGTGTTTTTGCTGTTGGACTGCAATTTCCCCAGAGTGGAATCTAAAATAAATAAAATAAAACTCATATCTATCTCATTTTATCTTGATCATCTCATCTTATCTTTCTCATCTCATCTTGTATATCTCATTTTATATTTCTCACCTTATTGTTCTCATCTTATCAATCTCATTTTATCTTTATCATCTATCTCATCTTCCCTATCTCATTTTATCTTGAACGTCTCATCTTTCTCATCTTATATATCTAATTTTATATTTCTCACCTTATTGTTCTCATCTTACCTATCTCATTTTATATTTCTCATCTTACCTATCTCATTTTCTTTCTCATGTCACCTTACCTTTTTCATCTTATCTATCTCATTTTATCTTTCTCAACACATCTATGTAATTTTATCATTCTCATCGCATCTACCTCATTTTATATTTATCATCATATCTATCTCATCTCATGTTATCTATCTAATTTTTATCTTTTTCTCATCTTATCTCACCTTTCTCATCTTAATCTTTTCATGTTATCTTTCTCATCTCTCTCTTATCTCATCTTTCTCATCTTATCTTTCTCATCTCATCTCATGTTTTATTGATGATTAATTATCATCACTACCAGCTCTACATATAATACAAGCCCTAAATATAAATGTTTACCAGAGTCCTGTTTATTTTGCTTTTGTTCAAAACTCACAAAGCTCCTCAGTTACATAAAACACCTTCCTATCATTGTAGAGAAAACAACAACTAATTCTGGACACTGTTGAGACCTGATGTGTTGATGAAAGCTTTCAATAAAATGTCAGTCAACACGTGTACATCACACACACATTCTAAGCCAATGTTCATTTAATCAACTGTCGATCATTCCTCTTTTTTTTTTTTTCCTAATGTGTCTTTTACTTGTGGCCCGTCTCCTTCTTCTTGTAACTTAAAAGCATCAAGAACAAATGTGTGAAATTTCACAGCAAACAGTTACTGATGTCTAGCCAATAATAATAATAATAATAATAATAATAATAATAAGAGTGTCCGCCGAATGCATTACGTTGACTTTAAACCGTATCAGACACAAGTTGACAGTCGTCCCTGGAAACAAAGCTTCCTCACTTTTCATACTTTTCCGAAAATCACTGGACAGGCTGTGAACAAGCATTAGATAAGAAGGTGTTAATGAAGGTGTCCCTTAAAGAATAAATGGAGGATTAGGATTAGACGGTCTATAATCCTGGTTTTCATTTATTACTAGGAGAGGATTTGCAGAAGGAAGATGTGAGAAAGAGAGAAGGAAAGAGGGGACGAGGACAGAGATAAAAGGTGAATCTGCAAAAAGAGTGAGAAGGAAATGCAATGAAAAATAATATGATGAAATGATGCTGATGATGAATACTGATAAACTGTAGAATGAATAACATGTCTGAGTTAAAACCACAGTTTAAGGAAGTAACTAACAGAGTCATACGGTAACTGACACACTATCCTATCACCTAAATGAATACTGCATTAATTAACACATATTTTAATTATGTTGTTTTGCCATTCTTGTCAGATAATGAACGAGTAGGGGGACTCCTCTCCAATGACATTTATTTTGAAATGTATTCAGTTCTTTACAGTTTCGCAGAGTTGTAAAAATCCATTTTCTTTCTTACACAGTGTTGGGATGTGTTTTAAAATGTAGTGGTACTAGTATTAAGAGTATTCTATTGAACATTTAAATCAGGGGGTGTCAAACTGCGGTCCTCGAGGGTCGGTGTCCTGCATGTTTTAGATATTCCCCTCTTCCATTACACCTGGAGGCCATTGCATCATTATCAGTCTGATGAGGAGTTGATTATTAACTCTTTAAGTGTCAACACTGATGCATTCTGAATGGATGATTTAGTTTAAATATTCAAAAAAATTAAACAGTTTTACTTTTAGTTTTGTGCATGGAATAGGTGCCAAAAAGCAAAATTTAAAAAAAAAATATTATTTATTTATTTTTTAGGCTAAATTAAAACTGCTGGGACCAAATTTTAATACTACTTTAGTATTTTTTTATTTTTTTTTTAAAGAAAATTCTACGTCATTTTGTTAACATTTATTAGTTTTTGTTCATTTTGTTGCTCACATTGATGCAAATTCAACATTGCACAACATCAATTGTCAAAGTTCACATATTTACCACATTCATTCTCTTCCAAACAACTTAAATAAAACACAAAATAACCCCAGGGCAATTTATTGAACAAAAGCACATTTTTATTTGAGAATCTTTGATAATACAAGAGACTCCACATTATAAATTCTTAGTATGATGTAGATATCACCATTTTTGTTTTTTGTTATTATTATTTGTGTCACATCCCTAATCCTTCAAAAGAAGGGATCAATGCTTGATAAAAGATGTAGAGCGGTTATATTCTGCATATAAGCTTTTGACTGAAGGTATGAACTCAGTCCCTCTCAGTGTAGGATCAAGAGACAAAATCAGTCAGAAAAGATGAATAGACTCAGATCATGATAAGAGAATCATAGATGGTAGTTGGACTCCCAGTCTGACAGACTGAACTGTTGAGCATCAAAGAATGCATTTTATAAAATATGGTCCATCCTATGAAACCCACAAAAATAAAGTCTCTCTCTCTCTCTCTCTTTTTTCTCTTTCTCTCTCTCTTTCTCTCTCTCTCTTTCTCTCTCTCTCTGTTTCTCTTTCTCTCTCTCTTTCTCTCTCTCTCTTTCTCTCTCTCTCTGTTTCTCTCTTTCTCTCTCTCTCTTCCTCTCTCTCTCTCTCTCTGTTTCTTCGTTTCTCTCTCTCTTTCTCTCTTTCTCTCTCTCTCTCTCTTTTTTCTCTTTCTCTCTCTCTTTCTCTCTCTCTCTTTCTCTCTCTCTCTGTTTCTCTCTTTCTCTCTCTCTCTTCCTCTCTCTCTCTCTCTCTGTTTCTTCGTTTCTCTCTCTCTTTCTCTCTTTCTCTCTCTCTCTCTCTCTCTCTCTCTCTCTCTCTCTTTTTCTCTCTCTCTCTCTCTTTCTCTCTCTCTCTCTCTCTCTCTGTTTCTCTGTTTCTCTGTTTCTCTGTTTCTCTCTCTCTCTTTTTCTCTCTCTCTCTTTCTCTCTCCAAAGTTGTTTCAGTGGTTGTTTGGGTTATGCATTGCATCATGGGTGAGTTGTTCAGAAAACCAAAAATAATTTTCCTGTACAGTGACTGTCTTATTCACGTTCTTAATAAAAAAATATCTTCAAAGAAAAGATTGAACTGTTGTCTCAAACTCTGTCAGTTCATTCGTATACATTATATGACAGGGAGCACTTTTAATAAATGTCTGAGCAGTTTCATAACTTTTTAAAAATAATTTATTTGTAGCATTCCAATATTAAAATATGCACATGTCTGCACATTAGTGTCCTGTTACCATTGTATCATGTCTACCATTATAAATACAGAATTAACAAAACCTCAAGCACATATGGTCTTCTTTCTTTCTTGATTTTTTTTTTGTTTTTTTCTGGAGATGCAACAAAATTAATTATTTTTTTTACTCCCCTGAGTCAGAATTGTAATTATTCTTCTTGTTTCTGTGTCTGATTGGTTTTCTACGTGCGTTACATCTCAACAAAGTAATTTTTATTGCCTAAATTCACTTCTGTACCTCTGTCGTATACTGATAGTTAATAATAGCATTGAAATCACACTCTATTGCACTTTCACTAGTCTCTCATAAAAATTATATTGAGCTATGATTTACTCATCACTACCAATACACAATTTAACATTATCAAGGTTGACCATCATTAGCATGTATAGTATGTTTGTTCTTGTTATTGCTTCTTACTGAAGAGGCAGTGGAGGATATGCAGTTTTTAATATCTGTTACCTTGTCAGAGAAGTGGATTTTATTCTAGGATCTTCCCCTGGTCATTATGTTTGCATACAAATTGAATAAAGTGAAGGTCAGTTCATTAATTGTCAGAATGAGATAACAGAAAACTTAAGTCTGCCACATATATGCTTCCATTTCTCTCCCCGTTACTCTTCTATCACACACAGAGCAGCTTTTAAGTTCTGTGTAGGCTGCGCTGTATTATTCATAACTCTGTGACTTCAGATCAAATATGCATTATTTTACCAGTGGAAATGGAGTGGTGTGTGTGTGTGTGTGTGTGTGTGTGTGTGAGCATTAGAGATGGAGACGTAGACAACTGGAGCATAAGCACAGAGGGAATGAGGCAAAAGGCCGAGGTTCACGTGGGTGTGTGTTTATATATCCTTTACTGTACATCCTTTCCTAAGTTCACATGCCTATTTTTTTTTTACACTCAAGCATAAACATGGTGTTAAATCCATTTTCTTTCCCGACCAGTAAAGTCGGGAAGAATATTGTCATGTCACAATGTTAACATGTTGATGTTTTTCTGTGCTTGAATTTAGAAAGATTTTCCAACTTATAAAAAGGAGGCCAAATAATTAACATTTTTGGAGGAAGTTGGAAAAAGAGGTATAAAATACTGCATCTGTTTTTATTTGAGGTTTTCATCTAAAAATGTAAAGTGCTTTATAAATAAATGTATAATTATTATTGTTATTGTCATTCTTGTTGTGTTATAACTATTTATCTAATGCATAAGTACAGTGGAAACCCCTTCTAGTGATCACAGATATAGTAATCAACCGCCTATATTAGATCGTGTTGTGATCAATTAAAAGTGTGTTTAGTTTTTGTGCAGATTTCTGGTGTTATCTAATTCTTCCAGGAAATAATCGGTTTAAAAAAAAATAAATACAAAAATGCTGCCTTTTTAACAGTGTAATGATATACTTTATTGTAATTCTAGTGTTGTGATTGTGACCCACTGTACATAAAGCTATTGCTACACTGTAAAAAAAAAATCTTGTTTTTATAGAAAAACCTGACTGTGATTGCCAGAATAATCCTATAGAAAACATCAAACATATTTACAGAGTAATATGGAGACTTAACAGTTTAAACTTATATATTGAACATTCAATTCAGTTTAATTCAATGGACTGCATCTTACATAGAACTGATCACAGTGAATAAAGTGAGTAAATCCACCAGGACTAAACTGGGAACTAATTAGAGTTCAGTGTCTTCAGTTTTGAACTGCCAACCCTTTTGGTCAATGGATGACCCACTCTGAAGTGAA
Source organism: Siphamia tubifer (assembly GCA_020466265.1). Classification (NCBI taxonomy): domain Eukaryota; kingdom Metazoa; phylum Chordata; class Actinopteri; order Kurtiformes; family Apogonidae; genus Siphamia; species Siphamia tubifer. Next base: position 22,430,090 of record CM035805.1, on the reverse strand, counting down.
CCACAACCATCCATTATTTTACATATATAACATTTTGAACTTCTTTTTACTTTTTGTATACATAAAAAAAGCCCAAAACAATAGGCTGTTATTTTAACATTATCATCTTATAATTAAAAAACGGCACCATATTGTTTTTCAATGTACAGTTTTATTTTCTCAAAACAATAGAAATGCATCATTTCAAATCTGCTTTGGTTAACATACTCTTCATTGATTCATTCAATTATTTGTTCCATTCACCAAAACCATTTTACATTTTTACATGAATAGAAGGGAGCAGATAATTCTTCTATATTTTTCTGACAAACAAAATGATAATTAACCACCACTCTTCCTGTAAACAAAACTATTTGATTTAATTATTAACACAAAACTCTCCTCAAATAAACAACTTTGCATAGTTTTTTTTTCACTTTCAGTTTTTAATGTTGCAATTTTACAACTTTTTTTTGTTGTTAATTCTACTGTCATTTTTACAGTGTAGCTACACAGGAGTGAATAAAATTCCCATAAATATTACACATTGGATGTTTAACTCCTCATCTAGTTGTTTTCTGCTGTGATGTGTATTATTTGTGTTATTTTCTGGGTTATACAAGTCATTTATCATCTGAAATATCCCTTCATCATTGTTTGTAATTTATAATAGCACTGAGTGACTATAAGGCAAACATTGGTACAGATACAGGATGTGTATTTCAGACTTTTCTCACAAAGCAATTCAAGTAAGGACTTAAAGATTAAGAAGCACTTATGGTTATTGTAAAGTGTGTGTGCGTTGCTCATCTCTCACTGACTAATTGAAACAAATTCAATTCGGGCTCATGCTCTAATCCTCTAACCCTTCATCCCTTTTAGTGTCCGAGCAAAGACAAAAGTGTCTCCAGCTCCACAGCCATGCTAAATTATACCACTCATTCATTATATATATAAATATATATATATATATATCTGCTCACAGAAAAGAGTCGCTGTAGTCACACTGTAATCATGTTATATTGAATTTCCCTCTGATCCTTGTTACAACAGGGTGACAAAAATATTTAAGTATTTCAACAGTTTTTAGCAGCGTGGCTCTAGAGATAGCGGCACTGGCCTTTCTCTTCTGGCAGCCGGATGTTTGAGACAAAAATAACTCCAAACAACTTTTGGGATGAAGGGAGAGGATGATGATGCCTGCTGACTTCTGATCTCCTGACTTTTGAGGCAGAAAGTATGGGATGAATTGTTGTAAAATTACAATGAAATGAGCTCTTAACCTTGGATATTTTGGTATATATCGTGTTTTCAGAAAAGACTATATCTATGGAAGGCAATTATGATGTGTTTTTCTTCACAAGTCCAGATTATTAGAAGGCAGATCATGACATCACAAGCCTTAGAATGAATCTTGTTTTCCAAATTCATGAAAGGACACACATTTTGAGTTGTTTACCGTGTATATATGCATCCTGGTTAAGGTCAAATTCAGGATATGATATTTATGTGACATAAATAGCAATCTGTGAACTAATCCTATTTCCTAATTTCATAGAAAACACACTGACAATAAAGTCTATTCTACTTTAATCTATTAATAATTTCACTAGGATATTCATTTCTACTGTTGTTTGTAATGTGTTAGTTTATTGTGACATTTCTGCAGCTGCTGCTTAAGTTGCTGTTGAAAATTAGGCCACTTTGGTCTTTCGCAGAGTTAAAGCTGTCCTTCCATGGTTATTTCATTAACATTACTGTGTTCTCCATTGTTATTGAATACATTGTGTGTTGGTTCTATTTTAAAAAAAAACATTCGGATTGCTTTGTTTCAAGATGTTTTTGCACGATAGAAAAATGACTTGAGGTCGAACAACACAGTTTTCCTGCAGGTTTCGTGCTGTTGCTTGTTCTGAAATCGTGCAGGGAAAAAAAACTAGGCTTTATTTCCACAGAGAGCACATGAACCAGTTTGATCCGCCATTTTTCTCCAGTTTGAGCAGCAGCTACTGTGGTGCCGTCTTTCTCTTGTAGATGCTAATGCTAATGCTACTTCAGATTCGCTGCCGGGGACGGGCTAAAGTCCGTCTGATGTCAGAAGTACTGGCTTTATCTGGGTCCCTCGTTCCTTTTGTTGTTTTCCGTGAATGTTTTCTATGCAGCCAGTGGAGGTGACAAACCACTTTCAAAGGAGCATGTGTTGGTAACTCGGGGTGACCCATCAGATTCCAAAAGGAGCGTGGAAAAGTGGTTTTCAGCGGAATGACACCTTTAACATTAATAAATGACAATATTTGTTTTGGGATTTATTTTACTGGTATTCACCTACTGGTAGCAGGTAAACATAAAGTAATTAGCAGTGGCGGCTGGTGACAAGAAATGTAGGGAGGGCACACTTGGGAGGGCATGATGGGTGTAAAGTTTGGAGAAAAAAAATCTGAAGGCAACATAACTTAGAAAAACAAACTTTTATTGTGCTGTAAACACAGAAATATTAGATAGATTTAGTTCTTAATTTTTAAAGGCTGTTAATAAAACAGTTAACTGTTCATTTTAAATGTTTTTAAGCTTCTTTTACACAAAACAAACAACATTAATAGTACAGACTACTTATAGAGGAATTTAGCCCAAAAAGATGTAGCTTCATTAGCAAAAGGATTTTACATGAAATAGTAACCTAACTATTATTGGAGTATTCCAGTGACAATATTCAAGCTTCCTGAAAGTAGAATAGAATAAATATCAAATAAATCTGGATATTAATGCATGCAGTAAAATCCACAGTGTGCAGGATAGTGTTCTTCATGTAAATATAGTCATTTTAAATAACTTTCTTGCTGTCTTACTTTTTAAACTGAGAAAAATTCAGTCTAAAAACGATTTAATATTGATTTACACATGTCCTGTTTAAATATATTAGTGTTACTGAGTCTAGAGAACAAAATTTGACCTATGTAATTTCTTAGAGAAAAGTCATCAGCCACTCGATGGCTAAATCCTAATTTACCCCTTACCCCTTTGAACTTGGCACTTACCGTTGAAATGGAGCTGGAAGCGGTAGGGGTTGAAACATTCTCCTGTCAAAAGGAACAACCCTTCAAGACCTTTTACGTCAACAGTCCTCTACACCACTATAAAAAGATGCGACAGATCCCCTCCCCCACCTTGAGCCCTTCTCTTCTGACTCATCAACAATTGCACCACTCCTACCCATTCATGTGAATGTGCAACAAGTATGGGTAGGAGCCAGGGGCAGGGCCAAGGGGTGAAATAGAATTAAGCCCATATCTTCTTTTTTGTTTAAATCTGTTTTGACAGATGCAGAGCAGAGGCTTCCTCACAAGAATCTTGTTCTGCTATTTTAAATTTGTTTGTGACTAGTGGCTTTTCCATTGAATATATGTAAAAAACATTACTGATATTTAATAAATGTGGAAAAAACAGAAGTACATAATGTTGTTTTTTTCTATTAAATCACAAATGTGATGATTCTAGTTTTTATTGTCAGATGAAACAAGTCATTCCATAAACATGGACGTCAATATCATGTTGATTCCTAGATATATTATTAGATATATTCAAGGAGATATTACATGCAGACTATTTACTATCTTTCCACTGAGGTTTTGTGCCTCCCAAAAGTACAGTACAAAAAGGAGAGGTTTTTTTTTTCTTTTTTTTTTTTTTTTACATTAGGCACATTTTTATGCAGAAGTTACATTCATGCAATGTGAGGGTCAATGGAAAAGCAACTGTCATCAAAAGTATCAGCCTATATATATATATATATATATATATATATATATATATATATATATATATAAAAAAAACAGTTAAATGATAAGTAAATGGCATCAGATATGTTTCTTTGTCTGATATACAGTGTGACAGCAGGTAGACAAATGAAAATGCACTTAGTGTTGTTGGATAAATAGAACCACTGCATCACTACTACCTACTTGTATTGTTCAGTCATGGTGCAGTCACAGTTTTGTACCAATACCAATTTCTCAACCCACTCTCATCACACTAGCACTCAACCCAGTACTCATCAGCCAGTGTGGACCGTGCTGGGGAGGATTACGCTGCTGTTTTGTCTCATTGGCTTATTCATGGCCGACAGCTGTTGAGTCAATCTTGATTTTATTCTGCTGTCCATCTGCTGGAACACGTGGAGAGTTGTTTGTTTTGAAATGATCTGACTGTTTTGTAGAGTTTTATTCCATTGGTTGAGTAGAACATGTCATTATCGAGACATGTTCAAGCTTATCGTTAGCGTTAACCCTAACCTTTTTCGTCTCTGAATACGAAATAAAATTCTATTTACGAAAGAAACTGAAACCTCCCAGACAAAAATACAGAAAATTCCTATACCCAACTACGTAATTTATGTAAATACTTCACGTACGTAGCATCCCATTGGCTATGAGGGAGTTACCCATGATGCTTTTCGTTACCCTTTGACCCTCAGTCATCACAGACCTGCTGCTGTGTCTACCGGTAACAACTACTTTAACGGTCATTTCTTCACCTAGACCAGCACTTTTAGTATTAACAGTTCAGCCAAACGGTGCAAGAAGAATATATGACCGACAGACTATCATCAACTTCAGGAAAATTGTGAACAACCTGGACTCCGCAAGCCCTGAGATGCGGACCGTCCTACACCAGAGTCTCCCCACAGATTCGGTGGCGGCATCTGTGGGAGGAAGTAGAAGGAAGGAAGTAGAGGCAGCTGTCGCGGTGGATTTACAGCTAAAATAACAGCTAACCCGTTTCTACTGCTGCTGCCCAATGTACGCTCACAGGAAAAATAAAACTGGACTACCCGAAGCTGGGTTTAAACACCAAACATGATCCACCAGACTGTTGCATCCTCATTCTCACCTAGACGTGGATCAACTCTTCTGTTCTGGACACCGACATTAGCCTGGATGTGCTAACAATATTTAGCTCTGACAAATCCTTGCTCACACAGTTAAAACCCAGTGTGTTGGTTTTTGTATCTACACTAACAGCTAGTGTTAGCCTGGACAGGCTAAAATCTAAATCTACATTTTCTTTTAACACATATTTCATACAGAATCTGTCATTTTCTATACATTTTAAAGGGTTTGAAGGGTAGTATTGGGGGGGCTTGGAACGAATTAGCCATTTTACATGTAAAATGCGACTCTACTTCTGAAAATTTCACGGTACGAAAACACTTCTGGAACGAATTAATTTCGTAAGTAGAGGTACCACTGTATTATAATTATCCCATGAAGCAAACAATATGCTAATATCTAACTACTGTTTTCCATATAACATATTTAAAGTTGGCTCAGTCTCCATATTGGTGCACACATAGAGTTATTCCTACATCTTTTCCTGGCCTCCCCACTCCTGGAAAAACTGAAAATGTGAGTGAAAATAGCAGGATTGAATTGCATCTACATTCAGTCAATGTTGAATTGATTGCACCAGTGGAATATTAAAATGATGTATTATCACAGATGATCAGGCCCTATTGTGCTCTAATGTAATCACTGCTGTTATTTTATTTAATTTTATTAACTTTGTTAAATATATTTGCATTCTCAAAGTGATTGTATCACAGCACCGCCTCTAGGTTATCGCTGTGTGTCATTCACTTTTGGCAATCACAGTCACTGCAGGATTTGTTCTAGAGATTGTGCTTGTAGAAATATGGAACTAAAAAGAAAGGGGGGAGAAAAAAAAAGAATATTACTGAGCCATTTTTCCAAGTGGCTTACTGTTTTCACTGCCAACTTTTATAATTACAAATGGGTTTGGCCAACTGGTTCTTTTTGTTAAATTGCGAAACAGAGCATTTTGTACAATGTATTGTCCTATTGCTCATCTGTATAACAGCTCCGTAACAAGGCAGAAAACAGATGAGTGCAATCAAGTAACTAAAACTGAACGAAAGTAAGAGGCACAAGGGGGAAATAGACAGATATGAAAAGAGAGAAACATCTGGGGTCCTCAAAGGCATATGGACAAGGACGGAACTACAGCTGAGGAAATGACCGATAGAGGAGAAATCGCAATTAAATAGAGAGAGAGAGAGAGAGAGAGAGAGGCGAGGAAGAGGAAGAGGAGGGGGTTAGTGCCCTGAGGTTGTTCCTTTCAGCAGCACTAATTTAATTGGCTTGTTCCAAGAGATGTGGGCTGCTTCCTCTTGATTGGTTGAGCAGGCAGATGATGCCTGCAGAGACAAGAAACGCAGGAGGGGACGTTTAAAGTTTTAACAGACACACACACACACACACACAAACACATTATGGACAAACACACATTACATGTTCATAACATGACCATATTTGCTTCCAAAATGCACACACACAGAAATACACACAGCTAATGGGACATTTATACATCACATGTATAATTGAGTATGAGAACTATTAAAGCCCAGGTATTTATGAGGACACAATGGAAAACGTGCTCACAAAATTATAGTGGTACAGTAAGAGCATGCAGGCATTTTATTTTTAACTTCATTTCAACAAACACACATTGGTGGATTAGTTCATTCATGCATCTATTGTAGTTTATTAATGAGGACTGAGACTGAACATCTTCCTCCAGCAACATGTACATTAACTATAAATATATTTGTGAGTATATTCCACTCCATAGTACAGTGGTTTCCAAGCTTTTTTTGGCTCATGACACCATTTTAACATCACAAGTTTCAGGTTACTACAGACATTCCAAACAGAGATATTTATTTAAAACAAAATACTTAAATTTATTTTTGGTCAAGTAATAGTTTACTGTGCTATCTTTCAAATACGGGTTCATTTTAGGTGACATTTAAGCTGTTTTAATTACAGAACAAATTTATTTTGACATGTTTATCCCCACATCATGCTTATGGTTAATTATATTTTTTCCACCCATAGTTGCATTAATTTTTGATTCTTGATGATGGAGAATTGGAACGCTGCATCAACTCTTCATCATCCCAAATAAGTCTGGAATTTTTTGGAGGCGAATTGATGTGTGAAAATGATGTCTAATGCTCCCTGAAGTATTCTGTCACAAGTCTGATGACCCTGATCAATCCTGGTAGTGTCTAATCTTTTAGACATTAGAGACATGAGTGAACACTTACTAGGTCAGTGACAGTTAAATAAGTTGTTACAGCTGAAACATTATTAACCACTGCAATAGTTACCCATGGAAGCATCTGAACTATTTATTTAGTTAAATCCAGTCTTAAGTTTTCTGGAATCAAAACCACAGTGAGTGAAATACTGCATGTGTGACTTTTTTGAGCTAGCCCGTATGTATGTATGTATGTATCAGTGACGTCTGTGGCAAGTGAGGCACTGACTTTTTCTAAATCAGATTTTCAAATACACCAAATATTTGTTAAATACCTATTAGTTTCACATCTCATTGCAGCACTATTTATATGAGGTACATATTTTAATATGCATATTTGGCCAAGGAAGAATGAACATTGAATGGGGGCAACTTCTACAAAACACCACGGTGGATCCTTTCAGTTTAGCTATAACATCCTGATCCTCCATGGTTTTAGATGAAGCCAACAATAACACGACAACGATTCGTAACCTAGTAACCAGATGAAACTGAGTTGACGTAGACCACGCCCTCTTCTGAGGCAGAGTTACTTCCTGCTTCACCTCATGTCTTTTCAGTTTAGTTTTATGTAAAATTGTTAACACTGCATACGTGGAAAACACAACACATTATAAGGAAAGTGAGGCCATATAACAGACATATCTAAAGTGTATTAAAACGTCTTTATACAACTTTACGTTGTTGGCATGCACAGAGGAAGCGCAAAGGGCACGCGCTCGAACAGTTAACAAGGGATCACTCTATCTGTGTGAGGCATGGCTTGGTGCTGCCTCAGCTCACTGCATATTCACTGTCGTTGAATAGGAAACAAGCAAATACGGCGATTTTGGTCACGAAAATGATTGAAGTCATTCGAATCATACAGACATGTTATTTATAGCACAGACACTTGGACAAATCTTTATTAGTATTATTTATATTGATCATAACTCATGTTGGATTATGTCTGGTGAGGCCCTGTCTCCCTTAACTGCACGTCACTGGTATCTATCTATCTATCTATCTATCTATCTATCTATCTATCTATCTATCTATCTATCTATCTATCTATCTATCTATCTATCTATCTATCTATCTATCTATCTATCTATCTATCTATCTATCTATCTATCTATCTATCTATTTACAAGGCTGACAGTGAATACTGAACAGACAATCAAACAATAACTAAAACTATGAATTATGAAAGAGCTGCAGGATCTGAGACTCGATAAACAGAACCATGGTGCTTCAGGTTCAGACTGTCTGTTATGGATTGTAAATTTCTCTGTCAACTCACCATAGGTTTTATTATTATTATTGTTATAAATTACTAGAAATGTCAAGTAACGCCATTTGAATTCCAGGCAACACAATTTAGGGTCCTGACCCTATGGTTGGAAAAACACTGCCATAGTGTGTTAAGTAAGAAAAAAGCACAAAGCTGTGTGTTGTGGTGAAAAAGCTTTTAGTTTACTGATACTTAAGAGTCAGACAAGTCCCATGTGAAGACTGTAAATACACACACACACACACACTAATAGTTGTGTGACCTCTCTATCAAGTCTCTACCCATGAATGCATCCACCAACTTCCAGAATGTCTTAATTTCCCATGAGTCTCTCTGTCTCTTTGTCTGTGCGTGCACTCCTCTGTTTTCAGATTTTCACATCCTGTAAACATCTAATGCCTTAAAATGTAGGTTACTCCAGGCACCAGCCTGAAGTGAAAGCTATTTTCAGAGTACAGTTCATTTTGTGTGTCAGGCAAATGTGTTATAACATCCTGGAAAACTCAACTCCATGAAGTCAGTTCACAATAACACCAATAGATTAGATTTCTATAGTGGTTTTCAAGGCACTCAAAATGCTTTACATTATTGATCCATGTAAAATATATTATATTTATTTTAGTTGAGTCTGCGCTGAGCCTTAGGGAAGGTATAAGTGATCTGTGTCTACATGTAGACTCGCATAAACCACTTTACTAGGTGTTTTGTTTTTTTTTGGAAGAAAACCAAAGTTGAATAAGCATCTGATCTGGCATTTGTGGAAGTAACTCAGCAGTTCCTGAACCACAGGAGATGTAGAAGGTCATGGGTTTCAATCTCAATTCATTAAATTTTTTATTCTGTTCTTCATTGTACACATTGAAATACACCCTCTCATTCTGTCGGTTTAGCTTTTTAGTATTTCACTTGTGTATTTATTATCAAACTGATGATTCACTTTTTTTTTTTTTTTAATCAAAAATGACTCGACTTTTTCTGAATTTTATTCTCCACCAAATTATGATCACATTCCCTTTTTCTTGTAATCTGTCTTAAATCACATTCTTATCTAAACACCATGAGCCTTAAATTACCACTATTCCAACTTTCTCTTGAGTCTGTTGCAGCATAAATATTAGAATGGACATATACGCACTGTATAAATTCTAATTTTACTAAGAATATTTTTCTCATTTCTCATTAAAATATCTTATCTCACTTAAAATAAGACATAATCACCTAAAGACTAACTTTCCAGTGAGCCATAAGAACTCATTTTTAGAAAATAGATCTTGAAAATAAGCTTACCAAAATTATTTTTACTTGTTCCATTGGTGCAGTGTTATTTTTTTCTGTTCTTTCATAACCCCCAGAAGCCCAGACTGTTAACCCTTAAAGACACAAACCTCCATTTTTAATACTTACAGACCCAAATATTAATATTATAATGTTGTAATATTACAACACTGGGTTAATTAAAAAAAAAAAATCTGTTAATGGAACAAGTGAAAGTTTTTTGAGATCTGTTATCTAAAAATAAGTTTTTATATCTCACTGAAACATTACCAATTATGTTTTGTTTTAAGTGAGATTAGATATTTTGATTAAAAATTTAAAAACAAAAAAACACTTGGTGAGATTTAGATTTTTTCGAGGGTTTAAAAAAAATCTAATTAACTGATCAGACAAAACATCGACTCTATAATCATGTGTTACTCTTTTCTGTGGTGTTTTGATCATGCTTATTCAGTTCATGATATTAAAGTGGTTATTACCGTTATGTGTTATATGTCTATGGCTTTAAGACAATTGTCACATGAAGCAGAAACAGGGTTTGAAACATTACTGTAGACGTGGTCAGAGTGAGTCACTGTCATACGCTTGGTAAGAACAGCAGTGTGTGTCCACCCTGAAAACACTCACACACACACACACACACACACCCAACTGTAGAATTCTGTGTGTAAAAATGCTTAATATAAAAAAATTAGTCATCCTTAGTAACACATTTTGCCAGCACTGAACATACCCATATGAACAACTATGACCCCGCTCACTGAAGGAGAGGTAATGGGTGTTGTTTTTGGTTCATTTTGGTTGATTGTTAAGTAAAACTAATGGTTGAATTCATACCAAAATTCCAATACCATACCAATTTATTTATTTTTTTAGGAAATTAATTTTATTTACTTACAGTATAATGGGTGAAAATTCAAATGTATGTAGGAGCAAAATTGTAAATATTTTAATGCAGCACACCAGTCAAAATGAGAGGAAAGGTCAAACTAGACACCAGACAAGACACAAAAGGAAATCTAACAAAATAAAACAACAAATGACAGACAAACATAGAAAACTCAGGACACAGACAGGACATTTTGGGGAAGATAGATTCAAGTAAAACATTTTTTTTTTTTTTTAAACATATTTTTCCCCTTATTTCCTTTATATTGGGTGAGATTTGTCTATAAAAACATACATTTTTCTTCACTTTAGTTCACACTTGGCACATATTGTTATGCTGACATCACCACACGCATGAACATGATCACATCAGCTGGATCGATACTAAGGTAAGGTATAAAATGTGAGAAGCATGGGCTGGGTTTGTTGTAACTGGCACCACTATTTTGCAAATCCCATGTAAATGACTGGAGTAATAGGATTTGTCACATGATAACAAAATACAAATGATCCCATCTGTCATGGTAAACACATGCTGCTCTCATCAGTGTGAGGTGTTTTTCATCCTGTTTGTATAATGACAATAGTTGCTCACATACAGCTTTTATCTACCTGCGTGTCTCAGTAGTACTTACTGAGGAGCATGTGAAATATTAACACCATTAGCCTCTTACCTCATAACACAAGATGAATCCCTCTGCTACTTCCAAGTACTAATACCAAGAGGATAAAGGTGGATACTAGTAGGAGAAGAGGTGAAAGAAAAAAAAAAAAAAATCAGACAAAGAAAATTGCAGGATGAGGCAGAGGGACGATATCGGCACTACATGGAGAGAGAGGAAATAATTAAAAGGCAGAGAGGATGATGGGATGATGAAGATAACGACTGCGCACAGGGAGAGGAAACCACAAGAGAAAAAGAAACAGATGGGTAGACATAGATTCACTGTGTAGTGAAAGGAACTTAAGAGGCAGATATAAACTCCAGCAGTGACTCACCTGGTGCTGCATGTGTGTGAATGTGTGTGTGAGGCCTAGAGAGTTCTGCTAAATATCATTAAAGTATTTTCAGACATCCCTACTCTTCACTGTCATGTTAATGTAAAAGACATTACTACTAGAAAAACAAACTCCATTAAACAATACTTAATACATTACACATCACATCAGTGTTTTTGTTTCTCATATTCAGGGCCTTTAATAGCCAAATGTTTTTAATTATTGAAGTGTTTGTTTGTTACCTCCACCAAAGAGGTATTAAATTCGGGTCTGTTTGTCTGTCAGCAGGATTACGCAAAACATTCTTAGCAGATTTTGATTAAACTTTCAGGAATGATAGATAATGGGTCAACGAAGAACCCATTAGATTTTGAGCAATGGAGGTCAAAGGTCAAGATCACCATAAAGGTCAACAGCTAAAACACATCTCTGGCTTCAGACAAGATCGAATCTCGTGTTCTCGCATCAGATGGGTCAACACCTATGGCTCCATCATGTCAAGTTTTGAAGTCATATCCAGGTCTGTTGTCTCTGACTGCCTTGTTAGGCCTTTGCTGTGGAGCCGTTTGAGCTCAAACATGACCCCCTGAACATGTACGAAAACTCACCAAATTTTGCGCACACTTCAGAAGTGTGAAAAATTGCGAGTATATATAGTTTTATAAAAGTCGATAAAGAAATGTGTCTCCAGCGCCCCCTAGAAAAGTGACAATAGTTTGCATTAGGCCAAATCACGCCCTAGTGAAGTTAGAGTTATGAAAATCGGTGAACATGTTCATCATATGATGACTAACACAAAACCTTATGATGGCCACGCCCATAAACCAACAGGAAGTCCACCTTCTTGGATTGAAATTTAAAACCTGTTGAGTCATGGTTGTCGCTGTCACCAGAATTTAACGAAATCCTCCTTGGCCATTGGGTTCAATGAGCTCAAAATCGGTGAACACAATGGGACAGTTATCCAAATTTTTTGGTCAAGTTGCATCTTTTTTATGCTACGATTTCACAAAATTTGCAAAGTTTTTGTTAAAAATTACCACTATATAAATTTCTTCAGCTCAGACATACGAACACTGATTTGGCAGAAATTTGACACAGGCGTCTATCTCCCAGTCCTACACCAGTTTATCAATAGAAATGGCAATTTTGCTCTATAGCGCCCCCTACAAATTCCCTTTTACTTAAATGGCTATATGTAATTTGGACATACGAACACCGATTTTGCTCAAATTTGACTCAGTTGTCAGTCTCACAGTTCTACACCCGTTCAACACACAAGGTTTCAAATAAGTCACTGGATAGCGCCCCCTACATCCCGCCCACGGTACAATGTCACCTCACTGTTGGCTGTTGTCGACGGTCGTGCGGGGAGGCGGTGTTACGACCCGAAAGGTGAAACATATTTTAGAAAGGACACCAGAGTCAAAGGGTATAATTCGATTTACACATTTTATTTATTTAACAATTCTACTGGAGGATCTTCGCTGTTCTTTAGCTTCCTGGTTGAAACGAGCTGTTTTGGTTCCGCCAGTTCAACCCAGTACAGAGCCGTAGGAGCTGCCAGGTCCATAGAAATAAACTACCAAAATAAGTCCTAACGAAAGAAAAGTGAAAACAGGACGTCCGGATCCACCTGGCCAAACAAAAGGAACAGGCTAACAAAGAAACTCAGCACGCATGGAGGATCCCGCGTGGAGTGGAGCGGATACGCCTCGACGTGCCACGGAATGCTGGGACCTGAGGAGGAGACCCTCAGAAAGAAAGAGAAGACCCAAAAAAAAACGGCCCTACCGGAAATCGGGTGAGTGGCGCCAAACTAATTAAGTTTAAACCTAAAAATTAGATTGAATACAATAGACAACAAATGATCGATCCAGAAAAAAATGCAATTTACTAGAAAAAACATATGCACAAATGTTCATTAAAAATAGACAAAACGAGCAAGGTCAAAAAGAAAATGACTAAGGAAAATACTGCACAGCACCTAACAATCGGTCACGAGGGACGTCGAGGGCCTTTGAGACTGCTTGCAGTTTTATTGTTTGTTTGTTTTTTTGTCCGTTTCAGAATGTATCATCACTGAAAACTTGAATTATCTCAGCATGAAGGTCAGTGTTCTTGTTGAGCTGTGTTCAGATTGTATAGTCTATTTGGTGAAACTTGTGCTTTAAATGGTTCTTTGCACCTTTTGAACCGGCAGTTATTATGCTTTTCATAGTGGCCAGTGTACACTTATCATCATACTCTATAGAGATACGAATAATTGGGATGCAAAAGGTGATTTAACAGCCTAAACATTCTTAGATTTAATAAAATAAACTCTGGAGAGATGAAGCCATGGGAATGTAAAGTCAGAATCACAGTTAGGAAGGAAGGAAGTTGAATTCTAAAGAGATAAAGTTTTGTTGTGCTGAATATTTATGAATATGATAATGCAATATTTATTTCTGTAACACCGTAACTATTTCACTGTGCGGTGTGCAGGTAACGGTGATGTTCCTACACTATTTGTTCAGTCTTTTTCTGCAACGTAGAAAGAACACAGATTATGTTTTTTTACTTTTTAACAATGACTAAGATTTCCAGAATTTAGAGAATACCATATGCACTGTTCAATAAATCATAAATCACAATTTACAATCACATCTCATTACTGTTTTTCACTATGAATAATAAATAATACTGAAATTAAATGTTTACTGATTTACTTGCACTATTCAGTTATTCTGTATCGACACCTTAATAAGACACTGCACCTTACCTTGTTTTGCACCTATTCTATTCTATTCTATTCTATTCTATTCTATTCTATTCTATTCTATTCTATTCTATTCTATTCTATTCTATTCTATTCTATTCTATTCTATGTAAGTTACATTATTTTCTTATGTGTCATCCACACATACTACAAAACACATTAAATACATCACTTTTTCTTAATATAATAATTCCTGATGATGTTTTTAGTTTTTGGTTTGAATATTTGCCAATACACTACACTATAGTTGATCATTTGTAATCGGACTTGTATTTTTATATAGTTTTTACTTCAAATTATTATTTCAGTAATATTGTAATTTACTTTTTTTTTTTCCTGCTGTGTACTGTTTATTTCTGGGGAGGTATTCACATAAGCCTTTTTTGGCTTCCATCCTCTCCTGCACAATGATGTTAATTATTTGCCAATTATGTTTTTTCATTGATGTTTATGATGTCCAAATAACAAATATGTTGGATTATGAGGAAAGATTTGCTACCTACACTCTACAAATTTGTCACAGTCTCATAATGAACCATAATATTTCCCTTAACTACATAAAACCCCAGCGTCTAAATGTGATTTCAACTCGTTTTTGTCTTTTTTAATTTCATCAGCAGCAGAAAAAAACTCATGCAAGTCAAATTCCTGCTGGTTAAAGTGGATTAACCAACATGACTCTTATTGTCTACAGTATTAATAGTCGAGTGACACTAATACTACACATGACCCATGATGCAATGCTCTTTAGAGTATAATATTTTTTCATACAGTTTTACAAAATATAGGTATAACTTCCTCTTGTGTTAAGGTTGACTAATACATTAATGAACCACATGCAATTTGTGTTTTGCTTTATGGCTTTTTGACTTCATCAGAAACCTCTATTTCAACAAAATAAATAAAAAGGGTTTTTTCCACTAACTACTGAAATGTTCTGGTTGAAATTATGACCTTTATGATGTTAGGGTTGGTTTGAACCTACACAGTAAATTTTGCAGTGTTAAATCAACACTCAGAGAGTTTATTTAACTTCTTCTAGAGTGTATTTGGTCCCATTGTCTCCAAATTAACACTGCAAATTCTACAGTGTAGTTGTAAAAATAAGGTTACATCCTAACACACTGACAGACAGATCCTCTCCCAATTATGTGAGCTATAAGGGATCCTCAATTTGTTTTGTTATCCAGTACAAAACTGCACAAAAACAAAACTCACACATGTGAGTCCAAGTCAGTATAGTGGTGGCAACTTGCAGAAGGATATACTGACAAAAAATGGACCACATCAAAAATATTAAAACCAGTATTTTCATAGATAAAGAAGCCACATAAGGAAATCAAGAGATGAGAAACATAATTGTTTTTAGTTTATTTGACAGTTGATCTAAATCATGGGTCAAAACTGACTTATTAATAACATTTTTTTTTGTCTTTTTTGGTTTTGTTTGTTGTCCTTATTTTCCTTTCAATCTGTCTTCTTTGTAATATTGTTTTAGTTCTGCTTGTAATACAAAATATTCCCATGTATGTTACTAAATATGTATACACATAATCTTTGTTGGAAAAGTTGGAAAAATCTAATAAATAAAATTGAAAAAAAAACCAAACAAAAAACAGATAGCTAACACAAAAGGAAGCATATTATGATATAATATCATTAATTTAGGTACAGGCTATATTTAGAATGTTTTCCCTGATTTACCTTTCTGTCATACAGTCCTTTACCACATGGAGCTGAGGCCCTGAAGTGCTCTTCAAACCCATCAGGCTCATCAGACATTAACCACGACTCTACAACCCACTTAATCAGCTGACCTCCTTACAGTATGTTCCTGTATGACTTTATCATCTTAGTTCAGTAAAACGTTGTGAAAATGTAATGAAAGTTCACTTGTCAATCAATCAATCAATCAATCAACCAATCAATCAATCACTTTATTTTTGTATAGCCCTAAATCACAACAGGTTGCCTCGAAGGGTTGTTAAGAATACGATGGCAATTAACAACAATAATTACAAGGACAAATAAATGGGCAAATTAACAAATGAACAAATAACACAAGGAAAACAACATAAACAAAAAGAAGCACAAACAATAAGAATAAAATAAAACTTAATGAAGATGGTACATGTAATGTGATCCCCAATGTTTTATATAAAAGCTTGATCAAAAAGAAATGTTTTTAACATTGACTTAAAGGCATTAACAGTTAATAATCTAATCTAATATTCCTAATCCCTCTGATAAAGTCTATGATTGTTTGGACATAGTTCACATATATTAAACTGACCTGTATGCCTCCAGTCATTTATATTTTGTTGTTAGGTCTTATACTACTGTATTTTAAACTCCTTCTCTCTTCTAAAGCTTGAAGCTATTTTGTACTTTGTTCTCTTTTATTATTTAGTAAACTGTAAAACTTTAATTTTTATTTATTTGCAGTGTAAAAGAGCACACAGTAACTCTTTGGCATTAAGACTAAATGAACAGACTGGTTTGTTTTTCTCCTTTGGCTCTAACCGGATGTGATGTTTGTGGGCGTTCCTGTTTCTAGTCAGTTTTAAGTGTTACCAACATTTCGGAAGGCACTGATATTAACATATTTTACACATACAATTCTTCAAACTTGAGCTCATTAGGGCATCTGCTGTATTTTTGGCTTCCTTCTTTTAATTTGCCATGACAGTGACTGCATGTATTGACTACAGCTAAAAATACTCACATAGTGATGCCGGCGCAGTAGTTTTAAAGACGACTCCAGCTCATAGCAGGTTGTATTTGTTACTGGCTCGAGGTGACTGTTAATGGTGAATCATTATGCAGCTGTATACCCTGACAATCCCACATTTTTCTCCGCTGATACACTCATTCCCACACCATATTGCAGCTTTCTTCACTTCACTCTTCATGTATGTGTTTAATAAGGGGCATTCGTTATCTTGGTAGATTCTGTGAGTCATTTTTTGACACTTAACAAAGCTCCTCCAGAGCCATATTGGGTATTATGTAACTGTTTTTACTGGCATTATGCAGCTGTAGTATTTCCATAACCAATAAACTTGCTGACATGTCGAATCATATCAAATGATCTCTTCATAAATGTGACTCCACTCCAAATAATTCAAAAGGTCATAATTTATGTGTCCTCCCACGTTCTTTTTTCCCCCCCTTTAGTTTTGATAACTTTATAAATATATTTTTCCCCATTATTTTAAGGGTTTTCTTGAAGTCTAGTAGTTTGGGTTATTTTTGGATTATTGTTTTGTTTTTTGTTTTTTCAGTAAACCTTTCTTAGTTTCCTGTTTTATTGTTTAGTGCTTAAGTGCTTGGGGAGCACTTCCTGTGGCTGCATATAAAAGCAGCTGAGAGGTTGGTTGTTATTTGTTTTTTTGTCTCTCTCTCTCTCTCTCTCTCTCTCCTCAGGTCCTCCTCCCGGACAATCTGGCTGCAATTGGGTCCAGGTGTGGCAAACTACCTGTATGCAGGCTGCCATGAGAAGTTTGTTCCTCTTTTCTTAAGTTCTTTTTGAGTTCTTTTTTGTGTCCTGGGAGATCCGTTGGTCCTGTTATTTTTGGGTTCAGGTACGTTTGTCCTGTTTTTTTTTTTTTCTCTTAGTTTGGCTGGGACACTGGCTTCTACGGCTGCATAGCAATTGTCCCAGTTGTCCCAGCCTTTTGTTTCTTTTTGCTGGTCTCCCAGGTCTAGTTGGATTTGATTTTGAGTTTTTCTTTGCATGGCCAGTTATCTCCTGATGCTTCTTACCACCAAGTCCACTGGTCTTTAGTTAAATATGGTATACACCCTTCCATAAATAAGATTCTGAACTCCCATCTTTGTGTCCGTGTCCACAAATATGTTCCTTCCTGTATGGTCGTAACAATGCAGCTGTATACCCTGACAATCCCACATTATTCTCCGCATTCCCACACCATATTGCAGCTTTCTTCACTTCACTCTTCATGTATGTGTTTAATAAGGGGCATTCGTTATCTTGGTAGATTCTGTGAGTCGTTTTTTGACACTTAACAAAGCTCCTCCAGAACCATATTGGGTATTATGTAATTGTTTTTACTGGCATTATGCAGCTGTAGTATTTCCATAACCAATAAACTTGCTGACATGTAGAATTAGATCAAATGGTCTCTTATAAATGTGACTCCACTCCAAATAATTCAAAAGGTCATAATTTCTTATGTAGACTTTATAATTCCAAACATACTCGACAATAAGTCACGCTAAACAAAGACGAGTTTAGACACGAGAGACGAAGCTGAAAAGGTCGAAGCTCGTTTTAGAACTTGGAAGCTGTGATTTAAATAGAAGCTTAAAGTTAATTTGCATAATGTTGGCATCACTGGGTACGTCTTGTATTTTTCTGCTTCTGTAGCCATGTCACAGCACAAGTAGAGTCTCCAGGCCTTACAGTACATCTGTTATTACTACAGCCTTCCTTCCCTTCTGTACTACTGCAGCTTTGGCAGAACACTCCCTGAGAGGTTTGACTATGAACCAAAGCAACAGTATGGGCAAAAAAGGCCACCTATGTCTTTAGTTTAGTTATTTTTATTTCAACAGTTCATCTTAAAAAATAAAATACAGAACAAAAGAAACAAAAGACATAAATAAGGATTTCAGAGTCACCACTCAAAAGGAGTAGGTTGAAGTTGAGAGAACATATAAAAATCCTACCCCTCATTTAATAATTTTACAATACAATTATAAAAAAAAAAAAATTATGACTTTCATTTACATCACTCATTTCAATGTCCATCTTGACCATATGTTTTAAAACTGCATTATTACAGGTGGTCTATTTTTGCACCACTTGTACATTTTTTATTTATGGACATACACTTTATAATAAAGGAAAAGAAATGTAGAGCTTCCTACCACATTATATATATATATTTTATTTTATTTTTTTATTTATTTTGTCAGTAAGGGAAATTTAAAGGTTTCCTAAAATGTCATTTATTTATTCCTTCTGCATATTTATGTATCTAAATCTAAAAGTGAAATCATTATTTTTAACCCACAAAAAAAATTTTAATCCACCAGTGATTAGAAAAGTCAATTGATATAAAATACTCATTCTGCTGAAAACTACTTTTCCACACTCCTTTTGGAATTCGATGGGTGATCCCAAGTTACCAACACATGCTGTGTTTGAAAGTGGTTTATCATTCATAGAAAACAACATAGAGAAACGAGCAACTCATAAAAAGCCTGTCCACACAATGTCATGTGTGCATTGGTGTCACCCATGTGGGGTTAAGCCCACCCACAGAATGCAGGTGACACTCCCCCCAGCGCCTCCCCTATTGCAGTGAATCTGAAGTAGCAGTAGCATTAGCATCTACAAAAGAAGACGGCGCCACAGTAACTGCTGAACAAACTTGGAAAAAAATGGTGGAACAAACATATTTATGGGCTCTCTGTGGAAATAGTGTTTTTTTCCCCTGCAAGTTTTCAAAACAAGCGACAGCACAAACCCTAGCTGGATGCTACTCTGGGATGGTAAACACGCACACAGAGCGAGGGGGAAGGAGGGGAGTGTTCCTTCACATATTCATTCTCTGAGCCAATCAGAGACGCCTTATTACTGCGTCATGGATATGTATGAGGAAGTACCGATAAACTGTTGTTAAACCTCAAGTCGTTTTTCTACCCTCCAAAAACAGCTGGAAACAAAGCGATCCGGATGTTTTTTCTAAATAGAACCAACACACAACGCATTCAATAACAATGGACAACACCGTAAAATTAATGAAATAACCATGGAATGGCACCTTTAATACATGTTCTGTAAATAAATGTAAATTGGTGTAAAATACAACTCGTCGTCGTTTCTTGGTCATCTAATATGACCCATTTGGACGTTTAGAAGCTCTCTAGTGAATGTGAGAACATTGTAATCTTCTACAACAATGATTCACCAGTAAAATCTATAGACTTAAATCAATGTTTGCGGATAGAGACTCTTGGTTTATGTTCAGTTAATGATATATTTGCTGAAAAAAGTCACTTTCTGTTTCTGACATAATCACCCTTAGTTATAACATGAGCTTTTATGAACTTCTACATGATCAATAAATTAGATATTGGAAAAAAAAAAGATTTTCACAAATTTTTTTATAATAAATAGTGGTAAATGATTTAATCAATCCAATCAATCAATCAATCAATCAATCAATCAATCAATCAATCAATCAATCAATCAATCAGTCAAACTTTGTTTATATAGCACTTTTCATACATGGTGCATGTAGCACAAAGTGCTTTACATCAGACCCTCCATTATCCCACAATTGTAGGACAAGTTAAAACATTTACAGAGTTAAAAAGGATAGAATAAATACATAAATAAATAATAGTAATAAAATAAAATGTAACTAAAAGCTAAGTTAAAAAAGTAGGTTTTCAGTTTACCCTTAAAAATATGAACACTCGTAGCGGACCTCAGATCCTCAGGTCGACTGGTCCATAGTTTGGGGAAATAAAAACTGAATGAGGCCTCACTATGTGTGTTAGTGGTAACTCTAGGGACAATTTAAAGCTTAGTACCTGAGGACCTGAGGGTCAGAGAGGGCTCATAATGTTAAAAGCAGAGCCGATATACAAACATTTAAGAAGGATTAAATGGAGGAAAAAAAATGCATTTGGTTATTGCTATAAATAAAGCACTGGGTCTTTATGGGTTAATACAGTTATATAGTATGTTAGATTTTTTTACTCCATGCTGACTGTAATTCAACAAATCTAAGTCAAACACAAAAAATGAATTGCGCTGACCTTGTCTGATCTGGACATTATTGCATGAGACACAGAAGTAGCCAATTGAATAAACCTCAGGATTATGTTATTTTACTGTTTAGATTTTTAAGCTTTGATTTAATGGCTAACATTCAGAGGTTATATCTCCTTACTTTGTGTGTGTGTGTGTGTGTGTGTGTGTGTGTGTGTGTGTGTGTGTGTGTGTGTTAGAGTTTACTCCTCAGGCAGGGGTCCAGAGCACATCTCAGGCTGCTATGGCAACTAGGCTGGCACCCCCACTGCTGGCTCATGGCAGTGCACAAAGACACAGATAGACACATGAACGCACAACTCTCACACTGGAGCCATCGCCACAAGGTCTCTGAGTGACACACACATACACACAAACACACACGCACACACACATACACGCACACACCAGGGGCCCTCAGTTTTCTGCTTAATTACACAGGATTCAAACGCAAAGCATGGGAAAAGTTCAGAATGACATAATCATAACATCCGGTGAAGTGATTTAAAGACCATAACCGACAACTCCAGTTGTATTTACAAAAGAAATGACCTGAAACTGAACACTAATGATCCCCACACTGTAAAAAAAAAAAAAAAGACTGTAGAATTAACAGTAAAAAGTTATGAAACTGCAAGTCAAAATACAATGTAAAGTTGTTGACAAGATTTAAATTAAATATAACTGTAGTTTTTTACAACAAGAATAAATAATAAACCCAGATGTGAATGTAGAAATTATATGTTTGTGTTGTTTTGGGGAAAATATCCTCCTGAGACCTAGTAGTAAATACAACATTTTTTCAATTTTCCATTAAATAATTGCCTTAATTAGAAACAGAATCATGCAACAGGTTGGGTTTTTTTTTCCAGATAGACAGTAGACGTTTTTATCTATTTATTTATCTATTTATTTTTTAAGTAACTGTTGCCCACTACCAAAGACAAAAGTGGATTGCTGAGTCTCAGGAGGAAAACTGCAAATTGAAAAACAATGTGGTTCTGTTTAAATTGCAAAACCACAATGTTAAAATAACAACCTATTTCCTTTAAAAAATAAATCTGTTTAAAAAGTAATAATGATTTCAACGACTAGGGAGGGGGGAGTCTACTGATAATTGATAGATGTATCAGCAAATCAATCACTATAAAGATGATCAGTACAATGATTGACTTTTCCTCTGGTTCCACCTTCTAGGTTAGACTAAAACATTTGGTTTTTTCCCAACATGCTATGGGATCGTGAAGAGGTTTTTGAGCACTATGGTAAAACACCCCACCTTTAATATCTGTGAGTTATATTTCAAAATAGATTTGGACTCGTGTGAATGTGAAACAAGTCTAAGTATGTTGGAAAGAAATGAACTTTAATAGAAGACACATTTCCCATGTCTTCCTATCAGGGAATTTTCATAATAGAGCATTCGCCACTCCTGAAACCAATATGTTACCGACTGGATGACTCATTTCCATTACTAATTCAGCACAGCTCACCCTAAACTATGATGCGTTGTTATTATCTGTGGCAGCTGTGCTAATGCAGTTTGCCCTCTTGGCAGCCACTCTCCTCAGCTAATCTGCAAACCATTCAATTTACCCTCCAGATGTGTTGTAGTAATTAGTCTGTTTATTAGCTGATTATGTCAGTAAACTGCCCACATCACTGCTGTTATTACAGAAAATAATACAAGGTCGTAACACACAGTGGGTGCACATGCATCACACCACAGTCTACTGCAGTACTACGCATGCACAAAATAAACACAGGCCAATGAAATATGAAATGAAAGCTTGTTTTTTTTTTTATATTCAGGGAAGGGATTGAAATGGATGAATGTGTGAAAAATCAATCCTCTTTCTGTGTCTCAGGGGAGAGCTCACCTGGGTCTCAAGTCTTCAAAGTCATTTTTTTCTGTTGATGTACATAGAAATATGTGATCTAGTGGGATTTAGTGGAGGACATTTGTGTGTGCACAGGTGCAAGCCTTCACAGTGTTATGTTTAATAACCATGCACAGTGAGATTACAATCCAGGCTTTCTGTCAGTCATTCTGAATCTGCTGCATATTTTGATTTCAATTACACACTATCTGGACTTATCTTAGAAGTTGGTCCAGATCTGGAACTAGATCCAGATTGTTAAATTTTATGGAATCATTTAGATGACAGGTGGGTCAAAACTGACATCCAGCCTGTGGGAAAAAGGCAAAAATTACACTGAAGATGCTAACAAACAAGGATGTTAAAATAATTTTAGTTCATATTCCACATACAGACCAATATGATTTAATCCTTTAACTCCTGAGACTTAAGCAATTTCACAGTAAAAAATTAAATAAGATAAAATAAGCACCAAAGTGAAGGAAAACTGCTGAGTGGCAAAGTGATCAGTAAAATTAATAAAAATGAAGATGAAACTAACAAAATAATGTGTGACATGATCAAAGTAAGACACTAACAGAACACAATTAAAGAAAAATTATAAAATAAAATGTAGAAAAAAATAATTAAAAATAAGCAACATCAACAGAAAGTAATAAATATTCACAAAATAACAAATTATACAAAAAAATTAACTAAGTCTCTATTTCCACTCATTTTTCTGTTTTGGTCCATCTTAGTGTTTTAGGTATTGACCGGGTGACCTATGACCTCTTGGGTCAACAATGGGTCAAAATATATACAAAAAAGATGCAGAAATGAAAGCTGGGCATTTTTTAGGTGGCCGTTGTATGTCTCTAAAATGAATAGTTCAATAGTTATATCCAGAATTTGATTTTGACATTTTTTGTCACCTTGACCTTTGACCTAGAGACTTCAAATTAGTCCTTCAAGGTTCTGATATCAATACACATTAACAGTGAGATCCAAAAGAAGCCATATGTAAAACTGAGTATATAGGAATGAAAAGGAAATTCCTGATTTTCCGTATGACTCATCACTGTGAAAACACATTTTTGGTGACCTTGACATTTGACCTCCATTCACTAAAATTTAACGGAATCTATTCTGGGCCACCTTTGACCTTTTCTGAAAATTGGAGGGAAATTGATTCAGGAGTTTTTGCATAAAATTGCTGTGAAACAGAACAAAAACAAACCAACACCCCTTCCCTCCCCTTCAGTGGGTGGGGTAGTGATAACTTATAATTAATGATAACTCCCAATTTTTGTATGTGTTTTAGCGTTAAAAAAAAAAAGTCAAATTGCATATACATGTTTACATTTAGAAACTATTATCTGAAGAAATATGAACAAGTCAATGCACCTTTAATATTATTCTGCTGTGTTTTCTTAATTGTAATATATGTGTAAATGATAAACTGATTAAAAATTCTTAAGCTACTTCAAGTTTTTCATGCTATTCACATTTTTAATGAAAGTTTGTAGACATAAACATTACTATATTGTATGACAAAAAGGCAAGGCACAGTCTTATATGTGAAAAATTACAAAGCCTTTATAACATAACCAATGTAATTTTTCACATATACAGTAAGAAAATTACCTAATTATTACCTATTGGAGTCCAGGTAGCGTTCCTGAAACTAACTTTTTTGGGATTACTATGTTGTGATTTAACCTTTTTCCTGCTTTTCTTATTTTCAGCCCACTTAAGATCATACTTGAATGAAATAACTTTGACATTTCTTTCAATTTCTCATGACTGAAGTCAGTTACTGTTACATGACGTTATCTACTTTTTCTTTTTACTGGCCTCAAACACAATCCAGAACTAAGAGCATATTCTCATTTCTAGACCCTCCATGTTTTGTGGATATTCATGTCTTGCTTTGATAGTAGTGACCGTGAAATCACATCCACTACCAGTAACTGAAACAACAAAATACATGAATCCAAATCCTGCGGGTATGTTTTAAAGGCCATGGGATTTGAATTATAGCACAACATAGTACAATTATTCAGTGTGGTTGATTTATTTTTTTTTTATTATAATTATTTTTTGTTTCTTTTTGTCTATTTGACTTTTCTCATAGTGTTTCCTGCATATACATTTCATTATTAAACTGTCATTTTTTTAAATTTTATTCCTCTATATCTATAAATAAAAGTAAATTTAAATATCTTTTGCAAGTTATGCAGTAAAGTTAATATTGTTAGACATTATTTTCCTGTTGTCAAGATATCTCATGAAAAAAAAATAAGTTACAGCCTGTATTATTATTTTTTTAATCATTAGTTTTGGATGAATATCAAATGTGATGTAAGAATGCACGTGATTTCACAGAATATTACAGAGCTGTGACAACGCTGCGGCGAGTTGAAGTGTGTCACACAGCCTCGGATGTGAGAAGGCGCGAGCTGTCTCTCTCCGTAACACATTGGCTCAGGACTCAACAAACAGCGAGATGATGCTCTGCAGAGTTAGAGTACATGTGTTCTGCTCTGTTTGTTCACAGTGTCCTTTTAGAAAGAGGGAGCTGGAGTTTGGATCCACCACCTGTCAAAGCTTTGAGGATTATTCAGAAAACCATGACTTCTTTGGGTTTTATAAGGTCTGCAGGGTCAGTGTAACAGCTTTTTTCATGACAATTGGTCACATGCAAGAAATTATAACCAAACGAATGTGTTCTTATTTTTGTGGGTATCCTACACATTCTTTTTTATTTTAGTCATTTCAATAAATTTGTGAGATTCACCAGTGCTTTTTTTATTTATTTATTTTTATTTATTTATTTTTTACTCATACTCCAGCTCAGTGGTTGAGTGTATATTTAACAAGATAATAATAAGAATTCAACATGTTATGAATTTTAGAAACATATTATACAATCAAATTCAAATTATTTTATGTTTTAGAGTAATTTCTATGCTTGTTTATTATATGTTTGGCTGAAAAAATATTGTTTTGTCGAGTGAACCAAAGCATTGTTTTTAAGTGGAGCGTCTTTTTTCTGAGATAATGAAAACAAAAATACATAATTTAGCATAAGGACATCTTTGGGGTATCGTGGAAATATATATATATTTACATTTTTAATTTGAAGCTGTTATCCTTCAGTTCTATTTTGGCATGATAGCTCATAAATTAAAAAAAAAAAAAAAGGGACGGGTTCAATAAGTTCAAGAGATTTTAATGGACAAAAAACCTCAAAAAAAACCTTGCATCTTGCAGTGGGATTTTATTTATTATTTTCATTATTATTGTGAGCATAATTGGTCGTCTTTATTCAGACCCTGGTGCATATTCATTGGTCTGTTTTTGGCCTTTAACCTATGAACATAAATTAATATATTATAGAGTACCACAGTTTTTCCTTTAAGTGAATTGGACAGGGCTGACTGGGTTTGTACCCACAATACTATAGAGCACATGCCAGTATTTAAATTTGTTTTTATCTCTATCAAACTGCTTTCTTTTGATCTCCATCACTGTGCATCCCTCTGCTGACACAACAGTCATAATATCACATATATGTTCCCACTGAATCTGAAAAATCACATTTCTTTTTATTTGATTTTGTTTAAGTTGTTCTTTTTCTTATTGCCCTTTTTTTGGTGGCATATTTGATGGTGTTTAGTGGGTGTAGGTATGTTGATTAAATTTCAGTTTATTATTCAGTGTGACCCCAAGGTATTTGAAGTGGTCCATAATGTCCACTGGCTGGTTGTCTGTGTTTATGGGTGCATGAGGAGTGTTTTTTTTTTACGGTTGTCAAAAATGAATTCTTTAGTCTTAGTAATATTTAGAGGCGGCTGTGGCTCAGTTGACTTAGGGTCCCAGTAGGACTGACAGGACCTTAGAAACCTACTGGTGTATGAGTGTGTGTGAATATGAGAGTAATGTAGAGCAACATGAAGGTGGAAAAGTGTTATATAAGTGCAGTCAATTTACTATTTAGGAGGAGACGATTGTCCTTGCACCACTGGAAGAAGTGAGCAACAAAGTGATGGTGGTGTCATCAGAGTAATTAAAGTATTTGGTTATGGGGGATGGGCTGAGACAGTCATTTGTGTACAATGTGTACAGGAATGGACCGTGGTTCACCTGTGTTTGTAATGAATTTGAATTGAATGATGAAAGGGGATATAATGGAGTAAAAACTACTGGACCAATTATCATGAAATTTTCAGGAAAGTTGCAAGATGGTCCAAAATAAATTACATTTAATTTATGGTGAATGTACTGCAGGTCAAAGATCACAGTCATCAAAAATGTGTTTTCACAATAATAACAGATAAGGTAAATCAAGTAAAATGTGTGCGGGGGGGGGGGGTTACAGTAGGTACATCATGAAAGGAAATATGTCTACATTTCTCTTTTGTTATTAGGTCTAAAAAAGCTGTTAAAAAAAAGTGCCAGGTACCAAAATGAACTCGATTTCACAGAAGTGCCCATATAAAAAAAAAAGTAAGAGAAATTACTTTTTTTGAAGCTCCTTATGTCTGTGCTTTGATATATTCTACCCCCATGAGCTGTAATAAAAAAGAAAGAAAAAAAAAAGAAAAGGCTGTGAGGAAAACCATGATCTAAAAAAACTGCAATTAAATATTTTTTCATACTAAAACAACAAAGAAAGTGACATCTCAACAAGTTAGTACCTGGCAGCAGATGTGGTTTATCTATGCTGACTAAGTACATTTCCTGTGGACGGCTGCCTTTTAGATGGTTAGGATTATGATCTATTTCCTCAGTAACACAAAGAGATGAAACAGCATTGTCAGCCATCTGTGTATCTATCGCTTGTGTGTATTTATATGTAATTGTGTTTGCATTCGAGGAGGAAAATGGACGCTTTTATGAAGGCGGAATATTTGGTCTTTGGCTGTGAGAGTATGTCTGCGTGTCACTGCAGAGCATATGATAATTGGTGGTGACTCATTCAAACCGTCCCTCATTATTTTAAGTGCAGGAAAGAGAAAAAGATGGAGGTAGAAAAAAGCATTACGGACATATTTTGAGCACTTGTTTTTATCTATGTCGTCAGTGTGTTTGTGTGCACCCTGGAGATGCCGTAGCCTCACGCTGACCCTTCAGAAAAGCTTTATCGGTAACGTTCACATTGAAATCCATGTGTGTGGAAATCAGGATCAAAAGAACACATTCATTACAAATAAACACGTTTCAGTGAAAATACTGTTTATTTGGGGAGAGGATAAAATTGTACATTGACTCATAAGCTGCTGGAAAACAGTTGGTGAGGCTTTCTGGCAAATTCCTGTATGTCTAAAAGGGCTGTTTCCGCACAACTGCTGTGTTGAGTGGGGACACACAACAAGCATCATGTCACGTTACAAATGAACAAGATGTTTCTAATCATGTGTTGCATTAAAAACAGCACATCATTTTTTTATTTATTTTTTTTATTAATTTTTTTATTAATTTTTTTTTTTACTACAGATGTGTTACAACATGACAGCATTTTCAAAGTAGCTGACCACTCAAACATAATCTGAGACTAAACGAAGGCATATCGGTGCATGGAGACAGATGAGAGTAAGGATGACATGTGTCCACCTTCAGACAAGACCTCACATCAAAATATGATAATAACAAAATTTGTAGACAGAATAAATTAGAAACTACACCTCTCAAATTACATCCTGTAATCATCATTATATGGTAAATAATGTTAAAATTAACATGTTTCCTCTGGAACACTCTCTTGTGGTGAGCCAAATATAGCATTTTCAGTCATAAATGTTTTGTTATTCATTAATCCAATAGACTGTCAACAGTAATGCAAAAGTTAAAATTGAGATTTTTTTAATGAAAATTTTAGAGAAATTATACAGAATTTCACCCGTAAACAGCTGGTTATGAAGCAGTAGCAAACTGATCATATATTTTGTTGTAATCAATATAGAAATATTCATTTGTTTGGGGTTTATCTGTCACTAAATAATTCCATGATAATGATTCATGTTTGAATAATAGACAGCATATCCTGAGTGAAGTCAAAACTAAAGTCTGCTCTAGGACAATGTCAGTTACATACACATTGACAGAGACTGTTATTATTGAGTTTTCAGGCCCACGTTCACTCCCAAAGTTTTCTGCTGTGGTTTTTAAATCAACTCTGTGATCAACTTTGTCTGTTGTTGTGTTTTGTGGTAGACTTTAATCTCTAAATCTACTGCAATCTGAAGATCAGACAAAAACACAGACATAAACCACCATATCATCATTAGTGTCTATATCATTTCCACTCCAACTGATTTCATTTCGATGCTTTTGCTCAAGAACTGCCTCGACCTTACTATGAAATATTTGCCTTTGTTTCTCTACAGCATTGAGGAAGTTTCAGTGTGTCCTTGATTTCTGCTGAATTGAAACCTTGTAACAGATTTAGAAAAGCAATTTTCTAAAACAGTTCAGCAGCGTCTACCCTAAAGGCATGTTTCAGTGTCATTACACTTTTATTAGAACTATCCCTGTACAGAGTAGTTGGAAACTAAGGTTATTTAACCATCAAACCTCTTTCTCATATCTCTTTTTAGTTCTCTCCTCCTGAGGTCAAAGGTCAGGGTCAGCTACAGAGCTAAAGAGCTGCACCTCTGGACCTGGAACAGCAGACGTGCGATGCCTTAACCTTTTACAAGACTCACTAACCTCTTCCACGCTGCTCAAAAAGTGTCTTTTAATGCCACATTTGCTCTCCGCACTTCTCGTGTTGCAGCTCCTAAACTCACCAGTTCCCACCTGACACGACCGCAGTGCCGACTCAAACTTTCTGGAGAGTGATTTACAGAACAGGGCTGGACTGGTTATCGTAGTTTTTCAGAAGCGTGTCTCAGAGCTGCCTCTCTTCAGCGAGCTGCTATTAAACTCGTCATGTTCAAAGCTCAGATTATTATGCGACCGTGAAATCATTAGCAGCTTCTCTCGTTTACTGTAATCACGCCTCGCTGTCAGATCTGGCGAGGCATCCAATAACCTTTCCCCTTGCTCCTCTCTGTCCTCCAACCTCATGTAGCCTTTACTACTGCCCCGGCTGCCGCTGTTACTACGACTGCTGTTGCTACGGTCGAGGCGAGGCCAGCTGGGGTGCTTCCGCTGTTCTGGGTGCACGCTAAGCATGCTGGGCCTGCGCTCCAGGTCCAGAGATTTGGAGTGGCTGCTGAGCATGTGCAGGGAGGAGTTGGAGCCAAAGTCACTCCTTGCTGCTCCGGGGGAGAGCCAACAGCCTGAGGTAGAAGAGGGAGCAGGAGAAAGGGAGGTGGAGGAGACAGAGGAGCAGTGGGAGGAAGAGGACGCGGAGTTACTGCGGTGCAAGCCTGGTGGTTTGGACGCCTTGGCAACAGATGCTACAGGGACCGCCAAAGACTCCATGGAGCACAGGGGTCGTGACCTCTCGCCGTCTTGCCTTTCTCCTCCTCTGTCCTCCTCAGTGATCGCCTCCATCTCCGGTTCATCGATAACACAGTTGTTTAGTTTAATAACAGGGAGAGTGAACGCAGAGATTGATGATGAAACAATGGAGCGTGCATGGTGTCCGTCTTTCTCCCGGTCTGCATCCACAGACCACTGGTGGCGAACCGAATCCGAGTGAACCATCCCGAGCCCGGGGCCGTAGAAGGAACGGTCCTTGTAGAGCGGTGCGAGAAGACCAGCGAAACTACAGTCTAATTTCGCCTGCTCCCTCTGCCTGTTAAAATCCTCATCCCCTAATAGAACCTCCTCTTCTTCTGCAGAACCCGCTCCAATGCTTCCTCCGGCCCGAGAGGAGAAAGCGAGGAGGGAGTTACCGGTTAAACGTGCGCTATCGCCAAAGGCCCCGACCTCTCTTGTAAAGGTGCTGTTGCGATGCTGCTGTTGTTTCTGCTCTCGCTGCCTGAGGCGATGTATGTCAATGACTGTGGAGTACATGTCTCTCATGTGGATAATCTAGAAGGAAACATCAACATTTAGCACATTGCAAAAAAATATATATATATAAAAAAAAGACCAGAGAATGAACTCATTCACTGCCATTGATGTGTTTTGGTGTCAATTCAAATCCAAATGAACAGTCTACACTTTATTTTTGATGGGTGCCATACTTATGTAGTCTTAGTCTTTTACTATAGTATAATATATAGTATAATATAATATTATTATATTGTATAATATATAAAATATTGATGATGTTCTGAGTCAATATTCTCTTCTCATTCACTTGGCAGTGAATGAGTTAACAGCAAAAACTAGTAAAATTGCAACATAAAAAAATTGTAAGTGAAAATATGGTGCAAAGTAAGTTTAATTGAGAAGATTTCTATGTTAATGATTGACTCAAATGTACCGGTATTTTTTTTTCCAGGAAGAGTATTATGTTAAATCCCATGGTTATTTCATTAATATTACCATGTTTTCCATTGTTATTGAATACATTGTGTGTTGGTTCTATTTAAAAAAACACAGTAGAAAACTGACTTGAGGTCAAACAACAATTCTCCTACATCCTTCTACATGTTCATGATGCAGTAATGAGGCGTCTCTGATTGGCTCAGAATGTGTGAAGGAACACTCCCCCCTCCCCTCTGGCTCTGTGTGTGTTTACCATCCCAGAGTAGCATCCAGCTAAGTTTCCTGCCGTCACTTGTTTTGAAAAGGTGCAGGGAAAAAAAAAAAAACACGCTTTATTTCCACAGAAAGCACATGAACCAGTTTGCTCCACTATTTTTTTCAAGTTTGTGCAGCTACTGTGGCGCTGTCTTCTCTTGTAGATGCTAATGCTAATGCTACTTCCAATTCGCTGCAATGGGGAATGAGCTTAACCCCACGTGGGTGACACCAATGTCCACGTGACGTTATGTGGACAGGCTTTTTCTGAGTTATTTCTTTGTGTTGTTTTCTGTGAATGCAGTATGCAGCCAGTGAAGGTGACAAACCACTTTAAAAGGCAGCATGTGTTGGTAACTCAGGGTGAACCATAAGATTCCAAAAGGAGGCTGGAAAAGTGGTTTTCAGTGGAATGAACCTTTAACCAAAGCAGATTTGTATGTAAAAAAATAATGTATTTCTCTTGTTTTGAGAAAATAAAATAATGTGTCATTTAAAATACAAAACTATTATGTTAAAATGACAGCCTATTTGCTTAAAAAAAAAAAAAAAAAAGTAATAAAGAAGTAAACATTTAACAATTTAAGATTTTAAATGTGTAAAATAGTAGGTGGCCGTGCAGGTCACCCTATGACCAAAAGGTTGGCAGTTTGAATCCTTGCAAAATTCACACTGAACCCTGAATCACTCCCAGTTTATGGCTACGTTAATTCGGAGACGATTGGAAGAGAAGAAACAAAACTGGCGTCTTGTCTTGACCTTTTTATTTGCATTTATATGACCATTGTCATTAAGAAATCTCCGTGCATACAGGGACACAGAGTGTGGAATTGGATTGGATATGCATACCAGGCTGCAGATGGTGGTGTGATAGAACGCTGCCTTGTCAATGTGCATGCGTAACAGCAATTTTTTTTGCGTTTTCGACCATGAGATGGAAGCACAACAGCAGATAGTTTACAGATTCTACAGATTTTTGAGTTTTCAACAAGTAAAAACTCAATTGTAAACGAAAGGCATTTCCGATAAAATATTTTGTCCTTTTTCGCCGCAATCATTGTTGTGTTAAAGACACCTTAAGCCTGATTTATTTGTAAAACACTGTGGGCACCTAGTTATAACCCAAAACGTATTATTGGCCTTACACTAAAAAAAAACTTTGATAATGTAATAACTAGGCCAATATTGTAACAAATTGTGTTTTATTTTCTTTAATTTGTACCTTCATGTTACAAAATGTCTAAATATTGCCTCTTAAAAAACTCCAAATCTGCTGTCTGCCTACATTATTATCCTACATTATTGGCTGGTTATTGGGAGGGATATGGAGCACAGATGACTTCAATAGAGTAGTATTTGTACTTTAGTATTTTACTGTTCATGTTTCTTCTCACCTCTGTCCAGTAACAATGACTGGATATATTTAAATCTGTTAACTTCTGCCTTCCCAGCATTACATATGTTGGCAAAATGTTATTATATATATATATAGATATTTATTGGCTTTATTACATTTTGGCTTGTAACACACCTGCAGGTCTATGCAAGGGGCAGTTCATTTGCAGTTTAAATTCAATGTTAAATCTATATTTTTAACATGTTAAATCTACATGTTTACAGTTTGATGTGTTTTTACAGTATTATTCTTCCAACCGCAGCTGCCAGTTGTGTTTTTTCCTCCCATAAAAACAATAGAATTACTATATTTATTTTTAAAATGTAGAAGAAGAACCAGTAAATCAGTTATCTGGGAGTATTTTAAAACCATAATTTAATTTCACTCCATTATTATTAAACAGACGAGTGTATGTACATGTAAGTTTAATGTCTGCTAAACTTGGAGTACATGTTTCTTTATACAAAGCACCTGAAAGGTTGGAAGGAGGAAGAGGAGAGAGTTAATCAAATCAAGACGGTGAAGCAGAGGGTATGAGAGCAGAGGAAATGTGATCACAGGAAAATTGGAGAGATAAGGGTGGACGGGGGTTGGAAGAAATATGATCTGCATGTTAGTTATGTAGAGATGATGAATATGGATGGACGTGTGCATCTACCGAATTTTGCAGAGTAAGAAGGAACAAAAATGTGAATAGTGGAAGGGTTAGAAATGTCAAATCTATATTCATTTTACTGGTATCTGTGAAATGCCACTTTGTACCCTTTCCTAGAGCCACTTGAAGCACAAAATGGTGTTTTAAAACCCCTGAAAAGGCACCGTTCACTCCATTATTAAACCATCTGGATTGATCAATTGATGCTTTTATTTCTGTGTCAAGCACATGAACTGCTGAAGTCTGACAGATTTATAAAAACTCCAATTGTAGAGGAAAACTTTTCATTCCATTACAAGATTGTATTATACAGTAGCTCCACCAAAAAAAAAAAAACCCATAATGTTCTATTGTGTCTCCCAGACTTGGCAAACAATGTCTGCTTATCTTTCTGTAGCACATCATCAAATCAAGGAAAATTAATATAAATGGAAGACAAAGAAAAAAGTAGATCAGGATGTTAAAATAAAACCTCATTTTCAATTTCAGACCAAATGTGATGTTTCCACATACTATTGTGCACATAAATGTATTTATCTTTTGCTTTACATTATTTGATATGGGCTTTATACACTCAAAATCAGAATCAGTTTATTTGCCATTTGCAAGAACTTTGCAAAATGTCCATTAAAAAAAAGTAAATAAGATAAAAAAGACAATTAATAATTACATGAAAAGAGTAAGAAAAAGACAGGTGCTCCCATGGATCAACCGACACTCACTTAAAGTGTGAGAGTATAAAGTACGTTTATAAAAAAAGTAATTGTTAAGTATGTGATATGGAATTAATCTTTGTGAAACAATAAAGCTCTAGTTTAAGTTTATATCCTATATTAGCAGATCATTTTCCCTATACATGAGGAATGTTGGTCCCTAAATGGATACCTGGGAAATAAATGTTCACTATTAAAAACAATAAAATAAAGAAATAAAAGGTAAGGATCACATGACTGTAACTGACGAATGACAGTTATTTAGAATAGAATAGAATATCTTTATTTTCATTGTCAGAATTACAGTAAAATTAAATAATGTTTCATCTTACCTTAGTTTCCCTGTCTCTGTTTTCATGGAGAATGGCATTGGCACAGATGAAGATGAAAATTCCGATGCCCATAGTAAAGGGTCCGAGCATCTTCATCCTCTCAGAGTGACGATGCTGTTCCAGGAAGCGAGTCAAAATACCGGCGGTCTGTTTGGAATGAGCAGCTACAAACACAACACAAGCAGAGCAGTAGTTTATTTATATGAGTGGAAAACCAACAGAAGAGTTTCACTTCTGTCTGGAATATATGATTGGTTTTCTACTATATGAAGTTTAAACATATGAAAAAATATTAGTTAGTTAGCTAGGAAGCTAGCTACTTAGTTTGCTTGCTTGTGAGTTAGTTAGTGAGTTAGCTAGCTAGTTAGCTAGTTCGCTTGCTTGTTTGTGAATTAGTTAGTTAGTTAGTTAGTTTGCTTGTGAGTGAGTGAGTGAGTGAGTGAGTGAGTGAGTGAGTGAGTGAGTGAGTGAGTGAGTGAGTGAGTGAGTGAGTGAGTGAGTGAGTTAGCTATGTAGTTTGCTTGCTTTGTGAGTTAGTCAGTTAGTTAGTTAGTTAGCTAGCCAGCTACTTGGTTAGTTAGTTAGCTACTTAGTTTGCTTGCTTGCTAGTTAGTTAGTTAGCTAGCTAGCTACTTGTTAGTTAGTTAGCTACTTAGTTTGCTTGCTTGCGAGTTAGTTAGTTAGTTAGTTAGTTAGTTAGTTAGTTAGTTAGTTAGTTAGTTAGTTAGTTAGTTAGTTAGTTAGTTAGTTAGTTAGTTAGTTCGTTCGTTCGTTCGTTCGTTCGTTCGTTCGTTCGTTCGTTAGTTAGCTTCATTTTATTTTGAAAGCATAAAATCATCACATGGTCAAACTACAGTTTCCACTCAAAAAGGAGTGGGAATAAGTATAAGTTACAGACTCCCACCTCCCTTTTTACAAACTTATAAGTAGATGAACTTCGCTTTGTTCCCCTTTTTTTCTATATCATTTTACAATAACACAAAACATCCATATAAACCATTCATTACCTTGCACACCATCACTTGTGCTGGAATTAGAGACCTCTCCTTCTGACACCATCATCTTGACTCCGCCCACCTCATCTGTAGCAGGTGTTTTGGCCCCTCCTACAACTGCTGTCTTAGTTCCTACACCCGTTGGCGTTTTGGCTGAAGGTATGGGTTCACTGTGGGGCCAGTAACCCAGTGTCGCCATCCCTATCCCAATGGCTAAAATGACCAGTCCCAGGAGGAGGAAAAACCCAGAAGCAGAATAAAGCCGAAGCCTGCCACGCACCACCACCACATCAGACCGACGCTTCCTCTTCCTAAACAGACGGAAAATAAACCAATACATGTTTAGTATTTTATGATTATTTCAGGACAGACCACATTGATTATGCACTGCAAACAGCATTGGTGTTTCGTTCATTTTCAACAGCAGATGCATTAAAGTGGTGCATTAATGTTTTTGGATTCATGCATTTATAATAAATAACGTTAAGAATCATTAACCCTCCTGTTATGTTATGGGTCAAACTGATCCATTTTAAAGTTTGAACATCTAGGAATAACTGTTAAAAGTGTTAAGGCTAGAGAAATCCTCAACATTTCTTCTTTTTCCCACTGGGTTTTGGAGTTTTTACATGCAAAGAAGGAGGGTCTACAGACAGGGGATGCTTAGGACTTTTTTTTTTTTTTTTTTTTTTTTTATCTGTTTCTTTAGTTGATTGTGTTTCTGTGAAGGCCTGTGAAACGACTTTGTTGTGATTTGGGACTTTATAAATAAAATGTAATTGAAGTGAAAAGCTTTTTTCAGTATGAAACTTCTTCTGCTAGCCTTAATGACTGTAATCAACATATAATATGAAGATGGTTCATCTCACATATTTATGATGAACCCCTTCATGTTTATATTACACAGTTGTTGTTCGGGTCAATTTGGAGGTAAAAGGGTGTTAGAAATATCAGACTATTTCATTCTTTACAATAAGAGTGCAATAATTTATATTAATGTATATTAATGTATATATGTATATATATATATATATATATATATATATATATATATATATATATATATATATATATATATATATATATATATATATATATATATATATATATATATATATAATTAACAACTGTCCATTATACAGATTTTTTTATATATATAGAAGGGTACTCTTGTGTATTGTGCTATTATCCTTCTACTGTAAACCTGGACTTTCCTCTAGTGGGACTAATAAAGGAATATATTATCTTAACTGTGAGACATATTACGTTCTGTTATGTTTTGATGTTTTATATGTTGGTCTTTCAAAAGTAATAAAGTGGTGAAACATTAAAAAAAAAAAGTTTGAACATGTTTTTTTTGTTGTTTTTTTAATGAAAAATGACTGAATTATTCTAATTGAATTATTACCTGTTAGAGCAGTGTTTCCCAACCATGGTCCTCAAGGCACACTATCCTCTTTGAACACACCTGACAGTCATTATCAGTCTTCTGCAGAGCTAGAGGATCGACTGATTATTTGAATCAGGTGTGGTTGGAGAGAGAAACATCTAAAACATGCAGGATAGCGTGCCTCCAGGACCAGGGTTGGGAAACATTGTGTTTGAGTTATGGAACACCATGGCACTAAATATTTTGTTATGTATAGTAAGTAATTGAATTAATAATGAAATATTAATGGTATTTGTTAGGATTTTCTATTTGTTTCTGACATCTTTTGGATAATTAAACATGCATTGGGTCATGCTGTTCCTGACAAATGAACATAACAGGTGGGTTAAGTCATTAAAATCTACAAAGTATTTTTCCCTTGAGTGAAGGTGTTATGGTTTCAAAGTCTGCAGTGGAATTACAGCAGAAAAAAGTACCTGGGGGCAGCCTCTGGGGCAGCACCACCCAACCCAGGGGACGAAGGAATGGGGCAATGTTGAGAGCGGGAGGAATCTTGACGCTTTAGCTTTGCTAAGCCAGTTAGCACACCTGCAGCCGCGGTCATAGTTCACCTACAGACACAAACACAGACGTACATTAGTGTTAAATTTATTATCTCCTTTAATCCACAAACACTCACTAGCAACCATAACTACACTTTTTATTCCCTAAACCTGTTATTACATCTAAATAATTGGTGTAAAATACAGTTTGTCATCTTTTCATGGTCATCAGTTATTACCCATTTAGACATTCATAGACTTCTACATCTTCTACAACATTTATTCACCTGTAAAACCCATGGAGTTTGGTACATGACACTTATTATTTTGTGGTAAAAGTCACTTTTTAGTTTTCCCACTTTTCGATATAATGTCCTTCAACTTCAGCTTTGATGAACATCTCCATGATCAGTGAATTAAATAACAGATGACTTTTACTGTGGGAAACAAACACAAAATACAGAGGATAATATCATAACAAACAGTGATGAATTGCTTAAGAAAGGTTCGAGAGGGAAAAAAAGCGTGGAGGACTATTGCTCTTTCCTCACAAAATCTCAACTCCCTATGTTATACTTATTTAATGTGGTGTTTCATGTTGAGCTATCTCCTTCGCCAATGTGTAATTTATGTGACATGAATCAAATAGGGACATTCTTGTATATTATGTGGGAGTGTCCATCAGCTCAAAATTTCTGGCAACAAACTGTAAAATTTCTCTCTCATTCACTTGGCATAGAGACTGAATTATCTCCTAAATATATGCTAAATTATGAACTTTATTCAACTTTAACCATATGCAAAGATTGCTGTGGCTATCTTCATGCACAGTAGTTAAAAAGTTAAGTGGCAACCATTGCACTCACTGTCTTTGCATGAATGGATTTAATGATTAATAGTGATGTTAGTACATCTGGATCTATTTGGGCTCACAACTAGGAATGACGTACTCAATTTAACTCTTTATTATTGCATTATTTGTGTTTTTATTAGGGTTGTCAAAATCAACACGTTACTGTAGATTGATCCATTATCATGATTAAACTGATTAAAAACTACAATTAATTAATTTGCAGCAAAATGACTCTGAATGTCTTTAGTGCATTTCAAACATTTGTACAGTAGAGTTAGCATCATGTGTCAACAAATGGTCAGTTGATCTGATAATGACAGGATGATATTGACCCATAAAGTTGGCTTCTGGATGGAAATATGACAACAAAAAAAAACAAAGACAGAACAGTCATAAAGTATTCGACAAACTCTGCAGAAAGAAGTTTTCCTTTTACTGAAGCACTTCCAGATTAAAATACCACTTTAATGTAATATGATAAATTGGGATTTTGCTAACACTTCAGTTAATGTGTCGCTTAACTTGCAGTAAATATGTTAAGTGCATACTGTATATATTCCCTTCTTTCTGGAATCTGCTCCCTAATCCACAATGAAATGCCATTAATATAGATTAAAATGAATATTTAATCAAAAGTAATCCACAATGAAATCCTGTGATTAATTTGATTGAAAAATGTAATCATTTGACAGGCCTAATTTTATGTCTTTGTTTTGAAATATTCAGCATGTCATGAAAAATAAATAAAGCTCTTTGGGATGGCATTTGGTAGGGTTAAGGGGCTATAAAATACACAGGTGAAAATAAATAAATTAATGATGCGACAATGTAACAAGAGCAGTCAAACAAAACAGATAAATCAACACCTACACACTAAACAAATCAACTAAATATTTGTAATAATTATAATAATAATAATAATAGAAGTAGTAGTAAAATAAACTTATTTTATTAAATAAATAAACATGACGTTTACACCAAATTACGACTCACCACCAACTACATATTTAATCTAATTCTATGTATTATTATGAATTTATTTTTAATTTATATATATATATATATATATATATATATATATATATATATATATATATATATATATATATATATATATATATATATTTATGTTTATGTGTCTATACAACTATGTAATTCATTTAT
Source organism: Siphamia tubifer (assembly GCA_020466265.1). Lineage (NCBI taxonomy): Eukaryota > Metazoa > Chordata > Actinopteri > Kurtiformes > Apogonidae > Siphamia > Siphamia tubifer. The sequence goes on along the minus strand of CM035805.1, from coordinate 22,390,467 downwards.
TTATTTTATGGAAAGAAGAAAAAATACACAAGTGTTTTGTATTATTTTTCTTTTAATTATTGTTTTAGGTATGACCCAATTGTGTATACATGTTTACATATGGTTAGACATATATTCTATTAGTATTTATTTTTGTGAGTTACATCTTCTTGTCACATGGATGCATGTTTGAATGTCTTGTCTACAGTGACAGACTTATACTGACTTTCACCTGCTTGCCAGTAAAAAACTAAAATAAAATAAAAATAACTGCCACAAAAGACACATTGGATCTTTATAGGCTCAAGACTGACAGCTGTTTCCTTGACACACATACCAGAAGAAGTAAAAAAGAAACCATCTTTAGTCGAGACATACAGTATACATACATACTGTGGAAATTCCTATAAATGAAATAGCTCCACCACCCACTATGTGTCACATAAGGGATATATTATTGCACTACAGTACAGTCAGCTACTTCAAATGTTAAGGGTAAAACACTTAATATTCCAAGTGCATCATCTTCCCGTGCAGCTCTGGGATCACAGCTGTATTTGTCTTATTTCATGCAGACTTGTCAACCTGGGTGACAACGCTACTGTTCTGTAGAGTTTTTCTTACAAACCTTCAGAGGACAAGGCTGTTGACTCTTTCAAGTCTAACAAATACGATTTAGAATCAAACACAGACACACACATGAAAGCACTAAAAAGTATACATCTACGACGTCACTTTTTACTGTTTACTGGCATGACATGAATACAAGGAGAGGTGTTTAAAGTACTCACATTCTGTACTTAAGTAGAAGTACAGCTACTTGTTTGAAAAAATACTGTAAATGTAGAAATATTGATTCAACTTGTCTACTTAAGTAAAAGTTAAAAAGTAAAACTTCTCAATTGTAATAAAGTACAAAAGTAAAAGTGCATTTTTCTGCTCTGAAAATAAAATCAGAAACGTTTCAAAAGAATCTAAAATAAAGCCTTTAAAAGTGTGTAGATAATGTGATTGATTGAGTCACAGTTACTCAGTTTTGTGGATATGGGCAGGTAATTTAGGAAAAAATGGGAGAAGAAAAGTCACAATTGAGATAAAAAGTCATGGGGTTAAAAAAAAAAGTTTTAAAGATGCATAATTTTAAGAGAAAAAGTCAAAATTATGAGGTAAAAAGTCAAAGTTGTGAGATAAAAAGTCAAAATTATGAGATAAAAAGTCAAAATTATGAGATAAATAGTCAAAATTATGAGATAAAAAGTCAAAATTATGAAATAAATAGTCAAAATTATGAGATAAAAAGTCAAAATTATGAGATAAAAAGTCAAAATTATGAGATAATAGTCATATAACTATATTATATAAAGTCACAGTTTCTTTCCTCCACTAATTTTCCCTCTGAAGCGACTGATTATTCTATTTTTCTTTTTTATAAAGTGCACATGTTTATACAAAAATGTAGGGAGTAAAAATAAAAAGTTGCCAGAAAAATAAACACTCAAGTAAAGTACAGGTACCTAAAAAATCTACTTAAGTACAGTAACGAAGTACTTTTACTTAGTTACTTTCCACTTCTGAATAAAAGTATGAGCACGTGTTGCTGTAAATAACCTGACATTTCCTCCTGCATGGTATGTGTTTACTGTGAATCAAAGACACTGGGATAGAAATAGAAAGCAGACTGAAAGAGAATCCCACAGATAATTTTCAGCCTTTGGATAGTTTTATTTATCCATCCCTTAATATTGTACATTTATACTCTAATAGCTGTTCTATTCTTCATGTTGTTGCAGTGTTAAAATTGGAAATACAAAGCTGCGATTTTGACATAATATTCAAATGAATCATAGTCTCTTGACTCACCAGCTGCTCAAACATCTATTAATAGATATTAAAAAGGAAGAGGGCTTAAAACAAACATAGGCTTATTTCAGAAGCCTTCATTTGGGTTTAAATGCCTGTTAATCTTGGCTCAGATGAACATTAGCATTGTCCTGTGTACCACTAAGAGGATTTACCAGACCATGTTTGATGTTGAATAACCAAACCACTGGATATAAATGTAAACCTTAAATCTAATATGTCCTCTTGAAATCAAGAACTGATGAAGGTTCAGGTGCAGATGTAATGTTTGCATGTTGCTGCTTTTGTTCTAAAGCCACAAAATATGTGAAACATATGGTATAAAGCGCCATCAGGTATCCACAGATGTTGACAGTTAGCTGCCCTTTAGCGTCATCTGTGAACGACTCAGCAGCAGTACATTCTGTAATTATGTTACTAACTTATCTTGTCTCGTCATCTGAACCTGCTTTATCCTCACTAGGGTCGTGGGGGTCACTACACTAGGGGCCTAATCCAGCTACAATGGGTGAAGGCGGGGTACACCTTGTATGAGTCTCCAGTTCATCTCAGGGCTGAACATATATAGACAAACAATCACTCTCACATTCACACCTATGGACAATTTAGATTAACCAATGAACCTATCAGTGCATGTGTTTGGATGGTGGGAGGAAACTGGAGATACATGAGGAGAACATGCAAACTCCACACAGAAAGGTCTGGTGTGGGATTTAAACCAGGGTCCTTCTTGTTGTGAGGCATGAGTGCTAACCACTGTACCACCTGTTACTAACCTGGTGCATCACAATTTTATATCCATTCATATACACTTCAGTAAAGAGTTGCCTCTTCCTCTTGTTCCACATGGAATCTGATTTCAGGGGGAAAAATGGGATAGTCATTTGTTTAAGCTAAAGTCATTGTGCCATCAGAGGGCTACATAAATATCATGTTGTTTTACATTATTATTATATATATATTGCTCCTGTATCTCATACTAAATAAAATTTTTAAAAAAAGAAAAGCTTTCCTGGTATGTCTTTAAAACTCTCATTCACTCATTTGATGTAACAGTTCTTGACATCCATTTTTTTTTTTTAAATTCAACTTACTCTAATTTTGCATAATATACCATTCACCATGCCCAAAAATAAATAAATCAAAATTTGCCAGTGTAAAAACTTTTAATTGAAAAACAAGGATTTTGTTAGAAATTGTTTTTTACATGACATATATTTTATATTATTAATTAATAATTTTCTTTATTTTTTTATTTCATTTTATATCAAATTATATTGGCACAATTTGACGATCAATGGAAAAGCAACTCATGTTAAAAAACTGAAGCTTTCCTGCTTTGAGTTTTAGATGTCATGTGGGACGCTCCTGCACGATTGTAATATATGGTTTATAGTTCAACCGTGACGCACAATTGTCGTGAAGAAAGGGATTGCTGGATAACTGTGATCATGTCTCCAGGAGAGATTGTAACATAATGATAGCAAAACAAAAAATAGATCTTCGGTTTGATATAACCATTTTGGTGGACATCAAATATTTAAAGGTTCTCTGTTTCAAATTTACACAAGCTGGTGTACTCGTGTGAAGTGTTGTACTCATGATCCAGATATCAGTTGATATTATCTGAGTGTATCATGAAGGGAACAGTATCTGGGGATGCAGACAAAAAGAGAGACTATTAAGAACTAAAACACAAGGCCGATCTGAAATGAAACCTCATTATAGAAATCAGGATACTGTGTTTTAATTTTCATCATTACCTTTTAAAGGTTGTTATCACTGTTGGTCTGTGGTTATGATGTGAGTTTAACTGTTGAATGTGTGAATGTGTTTTGTTTCTGTGTTCTATTCATATTTTGACTCCATAGTTGTGACACTGTTAAATGAGTTGATTCTGAATTAGTTTGGACCTGTTTATTGTATTTATTTGGTTTATGGTTCAACTTGGGTCTTTTTTTTTTTTTTTTTAAGTTATTGATGAGAATGGGGGGTGGGATTAAATAAGTGTTTCTTCTTCTGTTTCTTTTCTTATTTCTTGTCTTTTCTTATGTATGTGTTTATTGTGTGAATTGCTTGAAATAAACAAATCAAATCAATCAAATCAAAATCAAACATTCCAAGAACTAAACATCCTTTGAGGACTAAAAAAAACATCTTCTGATATAACATGTTTAATCACTTTTCAAACACTAGTCCTATCAAAACATTGAAATCCATCAGGTAAAATATAGTTTCTCATCTTTTAATAGCATTTGATGTGATGGATTTGGACATTCAGAGACTCTGCATTAAACATAGAAACACCATCATCTGCTTTAAACAGAATTCAACAATAAAACACATGACAGTGGTTGTAGGCACTTGTTCTCATGTTCAGGTAATGATGTATTTTGTTGAAAAAAATGTGTCTTTCTTTAATTTTCTCCCTATAGCCCCAAATATGCCCTGCTTCACTCTCCAGTGGCTTCAAATTATTCTGCTTTTCTCTGTCTCCGTGTTTCAAAAGCATTGTCACCTGAATATATTTTTTTCTCACTTTACCAGGATGTATTTGTGAATAATAAGAGGCTTTTTAGGTTTAATAATGTCAGACATTTGTGATCAGAAATGTTCCAGATGCAGCTCTGTGGAAACTGAAACAGTACTGACTCTGTGATTGGATGATAGGTGATGGGCGGGGCATCAACCAAATGGTAACATAAACATTACTTAGGGGCCAACATTGAGCTTTTTAAATAGAAATATTCCTGGCTGTTCTACTGCTGTCAGTGATATCAGTGTTTGAAATAAATAGGATTCCTTAAGGTCTGTTGAGAGTCAAGACCATTTTAGGATTAGTGGAAAGAAAATTCCTACATATAGCAACTTTAACCCTTTAAACTTCCACTCAATTTCGCCTAAATTTCTTAATACAGTAAATTGAATGCTGTTCTTGAACCATTTTGATAACATGCAATTGGTGTTTGCTTATATTATAAATGAAAATATTCAGATGAAAATTGGGATATTGGAGGCAGGGCCTGTTAAATGATCCAGTAGATCCAGTAGATGTGGATATTTATTGATGTTTTGATGTGTTTTGGACAAAACACAAACAAAATTTTGTTAGTTTTGGATGTTTTTTTATTGTACTATGACTGTGTTTGTTGGAATATGGTTCCTCTGTGGATAATTATGAGACATAAAGGTTCAGATCAGCTGTCATTTGTATTTTTGAACAAATGAGTGATTGTACCTGCTGTGGATATTTTATCTGAAAGTGGTTTATATTTTCTGATGTGTGAGAATCTCCATTGTCAAACTACATTATGTTATGTGACATTTGGGACAGGTTTGAGTGGTTTAATTAAAATTTTTGAGCGACTACTTTCGGCCTATATGTGGACCCTTACAAGTTTCTATTAAATATTAATGTAAGATGAAAAACTACAAGCATTAAAGTACAGTATACTTCATGTAAGCATATCTTCTTAGTACACTTTTAAGCTTTAATTGTTAAACATACTGATGATAAAAATGTTCCGACGATATGGTTTTTAAACAAATGTTTTTTGATGACGAACAAAAAGCCAGAGAAGCCGTTACATTTCAGCAGATCTATACGATTCGCAGCAGATGGAACCACTTTCTGCAGCTCAGCAAAGTTTGATTCTGATGAAATGCTTTTGGGGCATGTAAACACACTTCTTATCTGATCTGATCTTTTATTTAATTTTATTTGCCATGTGAACATTAACGATACAGTCTGTCGTTAAGAGTGTTTCCAGATGTGTTTCGTCCATTATTAAGTGACAGTCGTAGTGCATTTGGTTTGTAGTGTGACTGTGTATAAGAGGATCAAACTAATTTAGCATGGGAACAAGCACACACTCATGACCTTTGTGTGTTTTTCTTTTATTCATCTCTCTAGCTTTGCATCCTTATCGCCCCGTTTCCTCTTCAAAAATGCACTATATCTGTACATCTCTCCCTCCATTCTCACTCCCTCTGTTTGTCTGCCAATGCATTCTGGTTGTGACCCTGAATAATTTTGTCTTCTTATCCTTTTCTTCTTCCCCCATCTTACTTTCTCATCTTATCTCCCTGTGTCTGTCCCCACCCACACCCCCCTCCTACTTTCTCAGATCTATTTTTAATCTGTTTAATTTTCCTTTTATTTGGTCACTCCTTCTTTCCTTTTCTACGACGTATCTCCAGGCAGTAAAATCCATGTAAAGATTCAGGAAGCGTCAGACGAAAGCATTTTTGTATCCGAAATAGCTGTATATTCTCCTCCCTCTCACATTTTAATGTATTTTTCTTGTCAATCATCTCATTGCTAATACTGCTGGAGGAAAGTCCGCTCAGACAGATGGTGAATCACAAGGACAAACACGACTAGCCAATTTTCTTGGGTTTTCTCTGCACTCCCTCTCACGCTGTCTTTCTCTTGCTTCTTGGTTTTCTCCTTTTGGTTCACAGTGTGCGTCAAACAGGAACCCACACATTGTTTAAAGAGCAGGGGGGAAGCATTTCCTCTGTGTAGTAAAGGACAAGAAGGATGAGATTGAGAGTATAGAAGATGAACAAATGAGAAGGAAGCGAAACAGGAAGTTGGAAAATAATGGGATGACACATGTGGAAAAGGAAAGGGGTGCAATGTTCATTACTGGAAATCAAAAAGTAGAACATAAAATAAAATAATCAGTTGTCAAAGAGTGGGGAGAAATTGTTTTGGAAGGATAAAATATGCCTAAGTCGATGCTACTGGACTGTATGTTGAGTGCAGATGACAGAAAAGCCCTAAAACAGAAGATGGGAGCGCTAAGGGCTTGTCAGCCAGTGATGACAGAAAATAAACCAAGTGTATTTGTAGTATCTGTGTAACATGCCTGAAGTAAAAAAAAAAAAAAAATAAAAAAATAAAACACAAGTAGAGTAGGGAGAAGGACATAGTCAGACCAGTAGCTTCTAATACAACAAGGTCTCTACTGTGGAGGAAATTAAAGGTTCACATTACAGGTCTGCATGAGATAAAATTTCCAGTCCTGTTCCCACAACGAATTATCACTTTCAGACCTGCTCCTGCCATATTTTGTCCTGCTCTCACCCGCAATTACCGCAAGATTCAGATGTGAGTTGACAGAAGATCACTGGCCCGGTGTCAGTCCTTCTGATCGAGGCTCAGACCATGGACGGTGTGAGGCCGGTAGTGACTCCTACTGGGGTCTGGTCTTCTCTGAGTCAGGTTGTTTGTGTGTATGTGTGAATGCAGCCCAAAGTGGGTGGTGAACTCCATCTAAGGCTAAATACTGGCATGAGAGCGATATATGAGAAGTACCTTTAAGGGAAAGTTGGAAACAACTTTGAAGAGAGAGTTCAATAAACAGTTGGGGTCCGTACAGTCTGCCCTGGGGAGCCCCCCTGTCTCTTGTTTATATATAAGTCAAAATGAATAATGGATAGCTTTTATTTTAAACAAGTTTTTAGTTTGCAGGACTAGTAACATCTTACACCAGTGCTTCCCAACCATTTTTGACCTTTGACCCCACTTTAACACCACAAATGAATGTGTTTTAACAGGGCTGTCAAAATCCACCCATTTATGCAGATTAATCCATTGTCATGATTAATCTGATGAAAATGTTTAAGCATAATTCAATGGAATTGTTGTTGTTTACAGTTGTTTTGTTGAAACTGTTGCATATGTTTTGGATATTCTGTCACATTTTTTGCCATTTTTTTCTGTATTTTAGAAAAGTTTCTAATATCTTTAGGCATGTGCTTTACTTCTTTTTTATCTTCTTCTATTCTTTTTATCCTATTATTTAAACTGTGACTCTGTGAAGCCCCTGCACAATAATTCCAATGTGTCTGGAATGTTGGTTTTATACACAAATGGCAAATAAAGACCTTGAACCTTGAACCTTGAACTTCTTCTATTGTTCTGGTGTATCCGCTGAGACTGTCTTACAGCACACCTAGAGGTGTGGCATGTGTATTACATTGTTTTCAGTACACGTTTCATTGCCATGTTTACATGATACGAAACTTGCTGTGTGGACGGGGTCTTAATCAGGAATTGTGCTAGCTCTAGGCTAATACATTGCCCAGCTTACAGCAAACATGTTAAGTAAAGGTGTTCCCTTCTTTTTTGTATCTGTTTACTCACCCAAAATGAAATGCAATTAATATAGATTAAAAAATTATATTTAATCATGATTAATGGAAATTAATCCAGCGCAACCCTGTGATTAATCAGATAAAAGAAATTAATAATTTGACAGCCCTAGTTTTTCATCATGTAATAGTTTGCTATACTATGATGCAAAAATAATATTAATTTTAGAGGACATTTAGTCCATATAATGTATATTATAATGCATGGAGGCAGAAAAGCCAGGTGTAGATTATTACTGCACAAAGTGAGAATTTTATTTTCCTTGGTCACAATATGTATAGTTAGTCCATCTTGTATTTACAAGGCTGATAATTAATATTGTATGTAAAATAATTAAAACTATGAATTATGAAATAGATGCAACATCTGATAGTGAACACAAAAATGAACAATTGTCAGATAAACAGAACCACCATATATATATATATATATATATATATATATATATATATATATATATATATATATATATATATATATATATATATATATATATATATATATATATATATATATTACTAGAGATTCCAGGCAACCCAACATAGGGTCCCCACCCCAAGGTTGAAAGCACTTAAACCCAATCACTGATTATTCAGGCTAAATACAAAGTATGTCTTTACCTTATGAATATTACCAAATGCATTTTGTTTTACTTCCCACCAGATGCACTTTATATATAATGCATGATCCATTCCTCTGTTTTCCAATTCATTGCTTTAATAAGCCATTTTATAAATTAGTGCTCAATAAATAATGAGCCTCCCCCTGTGCAATCATGGTAATAATTACTAATTTGCTTCCACTGTTTAGCTTTGCATGCTCACGATTAAAGCTATTAAAACAATTATACATTATTGTTTTTTTGGGGGGGGTTTTTTACACCTTAAACAACTTCATTATATTTTAGCACAGAAAACTATTCCCACTTCAAAGAGTTTTCTTCTCCAAAGGATTTGAAATCCTTTTCTTATGCCTGTAAATGATGCCTTTTGTGACATGATTGTAAGACGTTATTGTAATCTATAGGTGTCATGTGATGTATTGTAACCTATGGCAACAACTTGTGCTGGTGCGAGGTGACATGTTTCTATAGCAACTACCAGCTGTGTGCAGAAGAGTGACAGGTATATCATTAATACAACATCCTATCAACATAGAGGACTCCTGAATGTCATGTTGCCTGGTATGTGTTTTGATTTCTAAGTTCATGTATTAAAGCCAGGCTTTTGTATAACAGCAAAAAGGAAAAGGAGACAAGATAAGAGAGGAGGCTTTACTTCAATGCCTCCTTTACAACAGCAGAACTGGGGGGTGGATGAAAACATGAGGAAACTGGGAAGTGAAAGACGTGGTGATGGTGGAGGAGAGAAGGGAAGACATCAGGGATGAAACAGAAATGGTGAGAAATGCCGTTTGGCATAAAAGGTGTTTGCAGGAACAGAAAAAAAAAAAAAAAAAAGCAAGCATTTTTAGCACTAGGAACATTTGCATACATTATAGCATTTAAGTGTTAACTGCATAGTGTTTTTCACATTTGTGCTTGAGTTCTACTATTGTACACGTGAAATATATGAGAAAAATTAAGAGAAAATAAAACAAGCAAAGGTGGGATGAAAATAAGTGCAAATACTTGGTTATTGTGGTTAACAAGTTTAAATTAGAACTGAATTTTTAACTTTTTTTTTTTAATAGACTCACCTTTATGTGATGTTGTCTCTTTTAATGTTTGTAATGTGTGAATATTTAATTTTACCCTGTTTTGATTATTTGTTTATAACACATAGGATGTTGTTTTATTCCACTCCTTCATTTATGCATTGAACAAACACCATCCTTTTATGTTTCCCTTGGCCCTCATACTGCCATGCATATTGAGTCATGCATTTGTGTTTGCCCTATTGTTTGCTCTATTTTTGTGCTGTTTTATAGTTTTATTATGCTGTTGTCCTTTTCTACCATGTTTGTCAAAGCATTTTGTAAACCCAGTTTTAAAGGTACTATGCTGAATAAATAAAGTTATTCTAATTTATTGTTTTTCCTGGCAACTGTTTATTTATACCCCAATATTTTTAACACATATATATTATATGTGTGTGTGTGTGTGTGTGTGTGTGTGTGTGTGTGTAATCCTTATCTTTACAAAAACAGCTTATTATCCTAATTTTAATGCATTTGAGGGTAATTAAAATGTAAGGGTGTGAAGATACAATATTTATTTTACACACTATGTTTAATTATTTTCAATATGCTGTATGTATATCTTTGTATTTTACCTGGATTTAGAATGGTTCAATAATTTAGTTTAGTAGAAGTCTCATCAGCTGTAGCAAGGCTGTTGTGATTTTCCCTGTATTAAAATATTTAAGTACAACATATCGTCTCTCGTCATCTGAACCTGTTTTATCCTCTCTAGGGTCACTGGTGTCACTGGGGTCACTGGGGGCCTAATCCAGCTACAATAGGTGAAGGCGGGGTACACCCTGTATGAGACACCAGTTCATCTCAGGGCTGAACATATATAGACAAACTACAACATGTTGTAATTAAAAAAAAAACAAAACTGTAAATGTAATAAATAATTTTGGATGTAGTTCTATATCCCAGTTTTTACAATGACCCAGATCAATGTAGTACACATCTATATGTTCAACAGTCCAGTCCTGTCTGGTACAAGTTGCTTTGACTAATGGTTAAATATGTCATTGTCTATTATTTACAATTCTGTATATTTCATGTAACAAATATATATTTGTTGTTCCTCATTTCCAATCTCAAGACATTTTGTGACTTGTAATGTAATTCAACCCATGTTAACTAATATTTTATTGCTCTGTATTGATATTCACTATATTCACATATGATCCAATCCATGTGTTTTAATATTTCTTACTATATTTGTATACAAAATACAGTACATATAACATACACCGTTACCTATTAATTTTGAATAATTTTATTTTCATTCCTCCTTTTTTTGTCTGTTCAATGGTAGTTACCAGTTACACATCATCTATCAAGAATAAACTACAATATTACAATTTTATTTTATTCATATCCATTCAAAATATCCTGTTATAATACCCTGATGTCTCATATACTATACCATATTTCATTTATATCTGTTCTAAATATTCTGTATGGTTAATATATTATGTTGGATTAACATATTTACAGTTGCTTATATGATGTATTAGTGATGACATAGCTTCTTATACTGGTGAATAATAAACACAATATTCTTTCCCTTCAGTAGAGTGATGTAAAGTTCCATTATCTTTGCATATAAACAGAGGTAGAAATGTTTACCTTCTATATTTTGTGTACATTTGAAGTCATAACCTGCGTTACAAATGCGTCTCTGTAGTTTTATTTGAAGTGAAAGGAAAAGAGATGAGCTGGGAAATGAGGACCTGGAGGAGGACGGTCCAAGGGGGTCGACAAAAAGAGAAAGAAAAATGGAAGAGGCGCTTTGATCTGAGTAACGAAACCCAGAGACTTTCTAACTCTCCAAGCCCGTTGAGAAAGTTTGCCTTGTTTGAGTCCGTTGAGTGAACGATACGCAAACACGTCATGGAGAAAGACATGGACGCAGATGGAGAGACGAAGGACAGAACAGAGGCATGGGTAGAATGAAATGAGAACAGAATAAGCAGCAGGAAAGAGAGAGAGAGAGAGAGAAACTGGCATCCATTATGTGTCCAATTATAGTTATAGGGAGGCCATGTGTTTTTACTTGGGCCATAAATTACACTGGTGAGGTTAACAAGGGTGAACGGCTGGGATCAATGTGAAAATTCTCAGTCGCACTTGTTTCTGAGCTGATCTGAACTGAGAGGAAGACACTGTCAACTTCCTCACCCCCTGCTATGTATGTTAAGGTCACTGGCCATATTATAAAGCATTAGTGAGTAAAACACAGAGTAAAAAAAAAAAAAAAAAAAAAAACACCAGCGGGGTGTTTTCCACAAGGGCCATGTCGTAGCACTACTTCACTTCCTTGTCTGGTTGTTTTTGGTTGTGAATAATATATGCTCTTTGTATAATCTCTTCTTGACACCAGTCTTAACTTTGTAACAGAGAATAAAGAGGCTGCCAAGGTTTTTAATATCCAGGCCAAACTGGAGCGTTTCAGAGCACACCTCTACTGTTAAGCACCGTACAAATGGAGATGGAATGAGTTATTAATGGCATATGTATGCGTAGATGTCATTAGATTTGAATAATTTAAGTGTATGGTTTAACATTTGTTGGATGCTATTCATGTAAAAAGTAAAAAAAAGAAAAAAGAAAAATACACCTCAGGAGGTTATTCTACTGTTGACAACAAGATAAGTCCCTTTTGTTTTTGTTTTTTTTTACATACAACTAAAGCAAAAAAAAAAAGTTGTTTTTACATAAAATAATTGTCTTGAAAGGTAACAGGATGATGCAACTTTTTTTTTTTCAATTCAGTGGACGACATTTCATTTTTTGTTTTATAAAGATGTGAAAATGCATTTGCTGTGTGTCATGTGGACATATTGGGTTTAAGTTCAACATGTGAAAAGCACATAACTTTAATATATACATATTTTTAACCCATAACGACCCAGTGCTAAATTCATGGCAGTTGTGAAATTATTTTTTTTCTTGATTTAACCTTTCTTAAGTGATTTATCACCATTTATTTTAATATTATTGTTTGTATTTAGTATTTTTTTTCTGTGAAAATCATGCATTTTTCTAGATTTAATTTAGAGACCAAGTAGATGTTCATTAAGTTAAGATTAAAGTTGAGGTTTATTACATCAGAAAAAGAGAAAACAAAAAGAGAGCAAATCTGTCAATAACTGAACATAAAACAAGTGTTTCTATCCACTGTCATTAATCCAATTCCATGAGTTTTAGTAGTGAAACAATGTTGTAGAAGATGACAGTGTTTCCATGTTCACTATGCAGCATCTGAACGTCCATCTGATGACAATAAAAACATGAATAACTACATTATACACTAATTATTTCAAAGTATTAAAGGGATAATTCACTATTTTCCACATGAATCTGTATGGCATCACCGTCTTTACTCTGGTGCACCCACAGTGACGTACCCCCAACAGTGTCCTCCTGTGAGTCGAGCTCTGGTTGTGTTGTGGTCAAAGTGAAAGTAGTTCCGGCAGGTTTCCTGGGGTCACCAAAATATGTGTTTGAATGAGTGATTTATTTGCAAAACAAAACTGTAACAGAACAAAAACTCCTACCTTGTAATTGCTTGGAGCTACTTTCTCTCAATAGCGATCAATGTGAATTGTCACTGCTAACAGCTGTGCGCCTGCACGTAGCAGACACAAACACTGCTGAACAACTGATGAAAGTAGTTTGCTAAGGAGCACAGCTGTTGGTATTGACAACGCGCATTGATCGCTATTGAGAGAAAGTACACTGTAGATTTTGAAGTGTTAATTTGGAGACAATGGGACCAAATACACTCTAGAAGAAGTTAAATAAACTCTCTAAGTGTTGATTTAACACTGCAAAATTTACTATGTAGCTTCAAACAATTACTCATTCAAACACATATTGTTTTGGGAAGAAACATGTTTTATTTTGTTGACCCCAAGAAACCTGCCGGGACTACTTTCTCTTTGACCAGAACTTAACTCACAGGACACTGTCACTGTGGGTGCACCAGAGTAAAGATGGTGATCCCATCCAAATTCATGTGTAAAATAGTGAACTATCCCTTTAAGAGGTTTAGTGGATCAGAGGTCACTGATCCTTTTAGATCAGTTCATCATTTGTTCACCAGTGTCCTTCTGGATCTTTATGGGTTAAATAGATATTTTCTTCCTCATTAGAAAAATCTTAAAACAATTCTTTCTACAACATATAACTACAAATTGTTGTGAATGTTCATTAAACCACTATAACATTATTAGTGTTGGGCTCCGATAATATCAGTGGTGTAGTGATCCCTGGAGAAATGGGTATACTTTTATTTTTATTTTATTTAGTTATTTTTGCAGTCCAAAAGAACACCATTTTACAAACAGTGACATATATGACTACTTTATTTAGTTTACACAAAAAAAAAAATCCACCAGTAGAATTTTCTCATTATTATAAAGTTCTTAACCTATCAAATGAAGGTAAAATATATAAAAGTAAATAGGAATCAATACAATAATAAATTCAGGCATACCATTTAAAGAATCCAAAATATTAATAAGGACAAAATATATAAATAAATGATATGGAAATAAATTTATCATGCCATTTTGTATTTCTGTATTTATTTTCTCAATAGTCTAGGGTCGGTCCTCCATACATCAGGGGGATTTAAAAAATGCAGACTGAAAATCAAGTAAGCATACTGCGATACACGCTGGACTACACCACTGGATAAATACTAACATACAAAAAAAAAAACAAGGTGAACAGCAACAACAGGTTCAGTTATACACATATGTTTCCTTAAGCGTTGGCTCTGGTTGTTAAAGTGTATTCTTTATATGATGTGGATTTGTCCTGGTCTTTCTTCAGGCCTGACCTCAATCTACTGCAGGTCATGCACATGTTTGCACACCTGGATTTGATGCTTCATGTGCAGCTTCATCGCACAAAGTAATAACAGACATGAGTAAAATGGGTTGTGATGCCATTATTTTCCAATCTCTCCAGTTTTCCGGAACACACACATACACTTTAGAAAACTGTGTTTAAAAATGTCCTTTGCATTGACCTAAAAGGCTGTTTCTGAATGTTCCTTTTGCAAACATATGCATGTTTCTCTGGACAGAGGATATATATTGAGACTGTAAACCACTACATTCACATTTCCATTGGCTTTTGCCTGATATGTATGATCTTAAAAGCAGCCAAAAGGAATTATTGCACAGCAAAAACTTGCTAAAAGACAGAATGAATGTTTTATTGGAAGACGTATCTCCAATTTTAACTACATTTTTAGGGAAACTAACCACAAAAGAAAATGTAAATTGATGCATTTTTCCATTCAGAGCTGTTGTGCAAATACTAAGCTTGTTCATTATCATCATCATCATCATCATCATCATCATCATCATCATCATGGCTTAAAACATTTCCCGTAAGCATGCATGGTGCTGTTCTATCATTATTTTCTATCTGAGATGGTTGTTTCTCATACTAGTACAAGAAAAGGTTCCATTTCCTTATTAGTTCACACATGCAGACACATAATTACACTGAATATGTTTTCATTTCAGCTCTTTTACATGTGTCTTATATCAATACACCAACTTCTAAAGGACGTTGTATTTTCAATTTCCCCAGACTATTCCAGCAAAAATTTTTAATGTGAACAAAAAAGTTTTTTGTCAAAGCCCAAATGCAACACAGTGTTATTATATGTTTATATTCTATGAATGATTGTTTGCTTAATTTCTTTGCAGTTTTGCACAATTTCTGTTGTGTCCTTAAACTACTTAATCAAAATGCTGACATGAGTTGTATGAGCAGGTTTATATGACATTACTGTTCAGGTTGGACTGGATGTATGTACAATATGACAATAGAGGAATATTGTGGAACAGCTAAGCAAATACGTTAACGTCTCTTGTTTTTATTACATATTAAAGTACACTGTAGGATAGGCTCAAAATTATTCATTTTTTATTATATATTATGTTATCCAGTGTGAAAAAAGTAATGATTCCATGCCAAAAAAACAAGTATTCAGAGAATGCCTAATCTCACCCCTATTTTGTGCCAATCTCATGTTTCTATGACAACCAACAACAACAACCTGAATTAGAGCCAATAATGCGACCTTGACCTTTTTCAGTATTGATTATTTTGTTATATGTATATATGCATCAGTGTGTGTAATATTAAGATAATATATCTAGTATTGATTAAGTTATGGCATGATATGTCTATGTTTAACACACACAAACAAGTGTTACAGAAGTTAATTTTGCGAAATGTCACCTTTGACCTCCAGAGATCTGAAAAACAATTGGTCGTAGGTGATAACACTAAATATAAGAATTATAGAAATCTTCATTCCGCATCGTTTGGTACCAATCTGAAAGGTCTGTGACTCTCTGTTCTTGAGTTATAACCGATAATGTGATTTTGACATTTTAGTTAATTGTGACCTTGACCTTTACTCAAATTGATCATTGCATCTGAAGCGCATTAGCTACACGTATATGCCCATGTAATTTAATTGAGTTACAGCTTGATATCTCTCTGCAGACACACACACTGATTACAATAATCTCTCCCAATCAATGTTGGCGAGATTTTTTTCAAAAAAGGCTTCATATGTGAAGCTGATTATTGTTTCGAGACTTCTCAATACTTCAGAGTCTGAACGACCAGTTGAGAAAATACTTGTGAATTTTCTATCAGTTAAGTAAAAAAAATCTGCTCATGCTTTTCATGTTTTGGGAAATAGTCTTTAGTAACATAAGGTAAACAGTAGTTGCAGTGAATTGAATGAACTGTGAAAGCCTGAAGTGGAGTTATCTGTTGGCTTTTCTGGGGGGCGGGGTCAAAGGTCAGTGTCAGCTGTGGAGAATAACCCCACAGCTGTCTCGTTAAATAACACAGGGTCTCGGTCATGTGTCACCATGGCGACAGCGTCTTTCAATTGAAACATGAGAAGGAAGCAGAGCACATATGTTACTGAGAGAGAAAAGTATAGTGCTCACATCACTTGATGGTGATATTAAGGAAGGACTTGAATGTTGATTGAGTGTGTTATGAAGCCCAAAGTCAGATATGTTTTCACATCCTGTAAAACATATACGTAGATGTTGAATCGACTGAGCCGTACATCACTTTGAAAATCTGATACGTGGAAGATGGATGAGGCTGGATGAGTCCGGCTCTGGAGTACTTATGTATCAGAGCGCTGCTTAAACCTGATACCCTGACTGTCCATCCCCAAGAGCAGCTCTTATAGGAAGCACTTTTATGATTAGAAAGTGTTTAATGTCATACAAAAAGACAGGTGGAGGGTAAGGAAATATCACAAGAGTGCAATGATGTATGGTTTTCTGCTGATGTATGGCAGGGGTGTCAAACATATGGCCCGCAGGCCAAGACCGGTCCACCAAATGGTTCAATCTAGTCCATGGGATAAGGTTGTGAAATAATGATAGACAGATACGCACTTTTTTTAATTTTAAATTTTTTGTTGTATCAGTATTACTCTGTTGCATTGGCCAATAAGTTCTTTTGGTAACACTTCATAATATTTCAATTCACTATTAACCATTTGTTACCTATTTGTTTATGTCTTGGAAAGGTTCATATACTGTCTTCTAAAGATAAATATAAAATTAGATCAGGTGCAGTGTTTATAAGTAGTTAAACAAACACTGCTGAATTTAACTATTGTGCTGTTCTTTTTTCTAAGATTGTTATTTCTGTTTTATATATATAAATATATATATATATATATATATATATATTATATATATATGGTCAATGTCATTGCATGTTCAGAATAAATCACTAAAATCAAATAAAACTTTGCATTTCAGAGTATTTCTAGAGTGCCCTATAAAGGGTTAACTTTTTATGGATGGTCCTCTATGGTGACCAATGTAGTATAATGACAGTTTTGCTAAAATTAAATTAAAATTCACTCACTGTATCATTGTATATTTAGCTATAACCCTTGTTACGACACCTATCATATTCCAGCCCTCATAAGCAATGCTGAGGACACCTAGTATCAGAACAGGAGGAAGAGTTTATGAGAGGAAAACAGTCACGCAGGGTGTTTGTGCATCGCTATACTCCTACAGATTCACGGTCAAGGGTGAGTCATCTGTCTGGAGAATATGTCACTTTGTGTTGTCACACTGACCTTTAAGCAACATATTTTCTGATGCAACCTCACAAGAGTCAGAAGCCTGCATCCTCATCTGTTTTGTTTACTTTATTCCTCGCCACTAACTTGGTGACACATAATGTTTCTTCGTTCACCGTCTTGTGACCCTTCACACTTAATCACCCACATTCGCTTCCCTGTGATGGATTCAGCTCTGGTTTGTTGAATTAAGTTTTTAAGTGAATCATCAGATGTTCATGCCAGACTATTTCGTGTCATGATGTGTACTGGATTAAGCCCCTTGTTGATTCCAGAAAAAAAATGACTCATTCTGTCTTGCTGCTTGTCAGTCAGTCAGTCACCCATACTTATCCTGAGGCACGAGCTTTCCCCTGCTGCCCTACAGCGGAGCTCCAGTCCTTGGACCTTCTGCATAGTTCGGAAATAATTAATCCCAATAGTAGCTGTTTCATGTATTTTATTCAGCATTGTAAAGATCCCAGTGGTAATTATATCCTTAAGTCGGATAAATAACAGTATTTTCGTCAGATGGGGGTCCCCCAGGAGTATAGCTCATTACCAGCTGGTGGTTCGGTGATGTGTGGTATAACGACATTATTCTGCGTCTGTCTGTCCTTGAGGTTTTATATATATATATACATATATATACATATATTAAATGAAGGAACTGCTGACCTATTACCAAAGGAGCATTTAAACAGGATTATCCAGTTAGCATAATATCTGGGGGGGAGGGCGGATTAGATGCTGTGTCGCCTGACTTTAATGATCCTGAAATTAAACTGGGATGTAATTCTGTGTAAAGTGCTTTGGCAGCGGAGGGTGTCTCACTGTCAGATATTTGGCACAGCGACTCCCTCTCCAGGTGAGCGTTACCTCTGTGTCACTTCAGTCACATTAAACTATCATGGAACTCAGATCATTAAATTTTAGCATGAGGCTATAACAGGAGGCACATTGGGAATCGTCATTGATCCCTTATGTGATGACCTTTGACCTCTTTTAAAAGTAGAAAATATTGACATAGTTGGAAAGTGAATAGAATAATGGATAGAATTATCACATAAATAAACTATATGAACATAAAGTAGTCTTAGTTGCCAGTTAGTGTAAGTGTATCTGTATTCTAAATTATTAAATAAAACACCATTAAAGACACATGGATATAAAAGGATGTACAATACAGCTGCCAACTTCAATTATTTCATATTATTGTGGTTAAAAGTCCAAGTCAGAGAGTTCAGTCAGTTCTTACCTTTACAAAAGCGGAGTTTTCACTGTCAATGTGCCATTAGGCATAGATGTGGGATTAGACTGTAACCTGGGGAGAGAAGTAAAAAGCCATCTTTTACTTTGAAGGCTACTTCCAGGGTACTGCCATGCCGGAGAAATGTTAAGATGACAGGAGACAGTTGGACTCCTGGGATTTGGAAACGACAGCGCAGGCTTTTGTACATCCAAGTACTTTAATGGAGATGGTTCAGTGTCATTGCATGTGTTATAACCTGCGGCCAAATTGGAAACAAATGGTTTTAAAGTGTGGATTTTGGAGGGTAAACACCAAACACCTTCTATGCCATATGGAGAGTATGTGCGCCCAGGACAACAAGGGCGGTTCAACACTCCAAAGGAAAATCCTTACACGCAATCCTGGTTTGGTAAACTCATAAACGTGTTACTTGTAATCCACAGTTGACTCAAATATTCCTTATTTCACCAAGAAAACCAACTATAAACGCCGTTTGGTGCGATGTCTCTTCTCATTGGTTTTATGCGTAAAGCTCGAAATCCCGGTGTCCAAAAAAATAAATAAATAAATTTAAAAAAAATTAAAAAAAACTTGATTTCAGCTTAAAAAAACCCCCAACAGAAATCTCAGTATGTGCGAGAGAATATGCACCAAG